>JACJUY010004187.1:46731-62573 GCA_014220935.1 Platorchestia sp. MABIK | reverse complement strand
ACGCAGCACGTAGTAACACACCCCAATAGCACGTAGCAACAAACGCCACGCAGCACGTAGTAACACACGCCACGCAGCAACATGCGCCACGCAGCACGTAGCAACACACGCCACGCCCCACATGGTAATACACGATACGCCCCAAGTTTGTGACACCAGAAACTAACCTCTAAGTAGTCAAGAGCATTTCTTTTGCATGAAATATCAATCAATATTCGCGCGAATAAAAAACATTTTTTAACTAAGCATTCAGGGTATAAGAATGACGTTCATTATTTATGATGCCTAACAAGATTAAAGTGGTACATATTGTAATTCAGGGTGTCTACTGATATTTCATTTCCAAATTTTACTACTTTTCACTACGTTCAACAGCAAAAATTTACTACATATTTTTTACACAATGAATGTCGTCCAAATGACCAGATGTAAGTAATCGTCCTATAATGGGTAATTTGAGTCAATACTATACGCACTACCAAAGGTTAAAAAAAAGCAACAAGTTTCGTAATACTTAAGATACTTAATACTAAATGGAGCAACCAAAGCATTACTGCAAAAAATTTACCTAAATTCCTAAGGTACCGCGTCCTAAATGGACTCCAACGAATGTTAGGCCAAGACCTTATCTTAACATCTTTCAACTACGAGGACAACAGTTGATCATGTGGAAAAAATAAACTGACTGGAAACCAGGGGATTGTCAGATCCCTTTCCAGCAGGGTAGAATATCAGGGAATTTTATTATGACCAAACACTATTTCACTCTCGAAATATGAGTTTGTGAACTATTTTTACCATACCTCAAAATTTGAATCGGCACCCTAATTGCGATCAATAATGATAACAAATAGGTTATTAGCATGTTATAGATGGAACAAATCACGAAAATTTTATGAAACTTTGCAATGTATAGTAGAAGAATGAACTTTGATTAGATGGAGCATCACCATGCTCCTATGACAACATCCTGGAGGAACGGAATCGCCATGACTGCCAAAAGGAACTTCAAAGGAACTTAACTCTCGTTCAAATGATTACATATTGAATTATAAGATAATTTTATTGCACAATTCTTTCAGTATTTGGACATAAATTAACGTCATTGGAAAAAGAAAACTTTCCGCTCTACGAAGAGGTAATTTTTTTAGAAAAAAAACATTTATAGTTACAGTAAATCGTTTCTCCACATCGAAGTGGACAGAATAAACTCGTCTTTTCAAAGGAACATAATACTGCTCACAATCAAGCTCAGGTCAAAAAAAACACTTTCTGGATATAAATGAACCTCGGAGAGGTTTCTTTAACGTCATTCCAATGTTTCTATCCTGCTGCAACAACTTGGAGAGTGAGAATATTTGACTTTGAATAAGAAATGGAAGTTTACATCAAGTTTATGATAATCAAGATTTTACCAGCCAAATATCTGACTTCGAATTAAACATTATTCATGAGGAGGAATCGAAATGCAATAAGTTTGATTCAGGACTTACCTGAAATTGCAGCAGGTCTCTAAAAGCTAATTGAGAATCATTTTATTTCTGTGCTTGCGTTTGTGAATAAAATACTCTTATTTGTGAGTCTCAAGTGCACAAAAAGAACAATTATGCCAACTATGCTATATGTCCCACGGGCAACTGCATCCACTGAAGATGAAATCTAATAAGATGTAATAGTTATTTAGTGACAAGTACAATTACCTATTCGAACATTTTGGCTAGTTGTTAACCGTTTTTTCATAAAATTTAAAAGAAAAAGTTCACAAGATGTTTTCCATTAAAAGAATCGTAATTCGCAATAAAATATAAATTATTTTACTTACCAAACATATTTAAACCAAAGCCACTTGATACACTTCCATGAGAAAAATTGTAGCTAGGCTATTTCATTTTTCCCCGAGATCGTTTAATACATATTTGATACGTAAGAATAAAAGATGTCAAATGTCGACCTCATAGTCATAAATGTCTAATTTTTAAATCTTTATTTAGTTTTCAATATTAATCCCTTATATCGCAAGCTCCTAACCGTGTATTTCAATGTAAGTGCGCACTAATAGAAGTGTTTTCAACAATGCATCGTCATTGGTATGTCATTTTTTAATTTATATTTATACGATTTATGAAACCTTGATTACCGCATCAAAGCGAAAGACATTTCCTATTGTTTTCTCTCAATAATTTTTTAATAATAAAATGGCTCAAATGAACCTTCCATCATAAAGCAACTATAGAACTTTCAGATCAAACTGAAGGAGAAGAAAAAGTGAACTATTTTTACTGTCGTTCACAAAAATTTTGGAACTTTTTTCTATTTTGTATCCTCCAATCCTAAAACACACCCTACCCTGTTTTACAGGAATATTTCCCATAAACCGAGGCAAATTTCTGATTATGGGAGAAATGAAGTTTAAAGAATCTTTATACTTTATATACATATGTAACATTGCTTTAAATTTTCAGAGAATTATTTCACTTCACAATTTTTTACTACCCTGAGGCAAATTTTACCACTTTTTACTCCTTTTTTTACTACTATCCAGACTAGATTAGTCGTTAGTTTTAGCCTCCCTACCCGCAGCAACAAATGCGATCCAAAGAGAGGAAAGAGGAAGGCACCATTTAGTATGGAGTTAAAGGAAACGCGGAATCTACGCAGAAAGGGCATAGAAACAGTAAGTTGTGAAAGAAGATTATGAAACAAGACCAAAGTTGAAGAAGAAAGTAGTAGGTGCTGAAAAACAGGACAGCAGTGAACCGAAAAAAGGTGGTCCTTAACATATCAAAAACATTTTATTTCAACAAAAAAGAAAGCCTACCTAACTCTCAGCTCGGGCCCTCACATTGTCCCCCTGGGAGCGCTAATTCCCATAGATACAATAATTGTATCCCCCTGAGGGGTTACTACTATCCAAATTTTACTACTTTTTACTACTTTACTACCTAGTAGACACCCTATCAGTAACAGTATTGAACACGGATACAACAGTCGTCAAATGATGAGATGTATTCAGATTAGATTACAAGTTGGTTTATACCACAACAAATATGCTCCAAAGAGAGGAAGGATGAAACACCATTTAATATGGAGTTACAGGAACGTAAGATCTGTGCACAAGACACGATTCCCTGCACATAAAAACGGCAAGTTAAGAAGGATGTTTTTGAAACAAGTTAAATTTTGAAGAAAAAAGTGATAGGTGCTCAAAAACAGGACAGCAGTGAACCACAACGATAGTCCATCGCAAAACAAAAATTTATTACTATAAAAATAGCCCACCTAACCTTAGGCTTGGGACCTAATGTTTTCTCCCTGGGAGACCTCATTGTCATAGACGCAATAGCTGTATCCCCTGAGAGGATAAAATCTACGCAAATAAGGAGTTCCATAGTTCCATCCATTTCAGTTCTCCAACATTGAGTATTTCCGTTCGTCGAATAATTTACTTAGGTTGTATTGTACACACCAGATGAAGGGGCACGTAAACGTCCGCTGTACCAGGTGTAAGATTGGATAATTTTTAATTACTTCACTAAATGGCGCTGAAAGCAAAATTTGATTCGCAGGCTCGACTGTTGTGTCACTTTGTTGTTAGGACAGTACCTTTCAAATCGCCATTGAAGTACAGATACTGCTTAGCTGTTGATCGCGTTAGCATGATGTGTTTGTGCGGTACACATGCCTAGTTTCAGACCAACTTAAGAACAATGTGCACAACAGCGATTACATTCTGGCTTTACCGTCATAAAAGTCCCTTTAGCATCCTGTGATGACTTGCGATAAAAATGAACCTACTTCGATATCGTACAAAGTTACAGGTGTACTCAAAATAACTATGCTCATCGACCGCAAAACGCAATCACTTCGGAAGGAAAACAATGCTGTGTATTCAATGAGATCAGAATTGTGTGGTACACCATGAGCTTGTAAAAAAGATAAAGCAGCAAATACCGTTTGCCAATTTCAACAACTAGTCAATTTGATCTATGCAATCATTGTGAACCATTCAAATAGGGCTGCAAAACACGGAAAAGAGGTTTTGCAGCTTGCAGAGGTTTCACTCACAGCATCCGCTCTCAGCTAGAAACTCTTGCTCCACTCGCCAGAATTGTTGTTCCCGAATTGCACTTGTGTATTTCATCAATATCTCACGCACTGTCTCAGCAACAACTTAACAGTTTCCAAATCAAAAATTGGGCTAATGACTGCAATGACAAAATTTGTGAAAATTATTCTACGAGGGTATCCACAATTGGAAAGACAAATGGGCAAAATGTTACGTAGCAATGGTGAATACTTTGATTGGTGCATTTATTGCGTTTTTCCTGAATTATGGAAGCTTTCAGTAAGAGAAATGAACAATTAACAATGATCGTATTAGATTACATTAGATTATTAGCTAGTTTAAGCCTCCCTATCCTCAACAAATGAGATTTAAAGAGAGGAAGGAAGAAGGCACCATTTAGTACGTGAAACGTGGAATCTATGCAGAAAGGGCACAGAAACAGTAAGATTAGAAAGAAGTTCATGAAACAAGATCAAAGTTGAAGAAGAAAGCAGTAGGTGTTGAAAAAACAGGACAGCAGTGAACCGAAAAAAAGTTGGTCCATAATAAAACAAAAACCTATATTATTTTAACAAAAAGAAAGCCTACCTAACCTTTAGCTCGGGCCCTCACATTGTCTCCCTGGGAGCGCTAATTCCCATAGATACAATAATTGTTTCCCCCTGAGGGAATGATCGTATTAACATTCAAATATTTCATACAGTATACGTCAGTTCCTTCAAGATTTCAGAGCTACTTTTCAACGTGTGTTTTGCTGAAGTTTTCAAATTGAAACTTCAAACATGATTCAGCAACGAAAGAATGTAAAAAATTGTTAACTTTCCTGTGTGTCAAGCGCGACTTTGCCATCGAATAGCATGTAATGATGAAAACAAAACTATTCTTAATCTCACTTATTTGAAGTCGTTCGCGTAGCGCTTCGGCGGATTCGCAAAAAAGTGAACACGATGCATAAATTAGAGCACGAGGAACAGTTGACTATAGTAATAACTTCGTGTAGGTGAGAGTGCATTAAAAGTTCACGGGCCACATTAATGGCGTCATACACTAACAGGAACATGGTGCAAGCAGTTTTCACGACTTAATTTACTTGTCAAGAAAACTGGAAATGCAAGAATATACTAGGTGAGCGACAAGATTTATAGAATATTTATAGAAAGTAATTTTTAAATATGGGTCCTAAAGGAGCCTTAACAACTCCCATAATATTGAATAGATTTTAAAAAACAAGGCGTATGTGCAATCTTGAGAAACACTTTACCTTTTTTACAGGTCGACTTGTCACAAACAAAACAACCTGTCACAAACAAAATTTATCTTGAGATAAAATAATTTTGATTTGTCTCAAATGAACCTGGGATTGTCTTGCAATATTTTCATTTGCCACTTTTGAAATAACATACATTCTGTTTTTTTAAAGGCTTAATTTATCTCATTATACCTGAATGAGATGTAATAATTTGTGATGTGCATCTCTCATTCAGCTATGATGAGATATATTTAGTCCTCCAGAAAACAGAATTTAGGTCATTTTTGAACATTGCAAATATAAACACGTGCATGAGAATCCCAAGTTCATTTGAGGCAAATCAAATTTATTTCATGACAAACTAAATTTCATTAGGGACAAGTTAAACTTCGTTTGTGCCAGGTTCAATTTTGTTCCCAATAAATCAAATAGTATTCTTTCTAAGTCAATTTTCGTTAGTGCAAAATTAGATTTCGTTTGTAACAAACCGACCTGTAAATGGTGTAGTTTTATTTTGATTGCTATTTGTTAAAAATATTTTTCATGCGCCGCTCCCCCTAAACGCTGTCAAGAATCGTTGGGATTGCGCCGGCTGATCATTTCGGCGTTGGTGAGATCTGGTCTAATTCACTGGATTTCTACCTCGATTAAAGCTTTGAGTTGTTGTAGATTTGTTAGATTTCCAAGGTGAACTCTTTAAATGAATAGTCTACCGTGAAAAGCAACAAATATACACCAACTCGAGGCATCCAGCAGGGTAGAAATCCAAAGAATTAGACAACATCTCACCAGCGTCGTAATGAACAGTCTGCGTAATCGTGTCGATTATTGTCTGCATTCCAGGGGGTGGTACATGAAAAATGTTGTTTCCAAATTTGATCACAATAAAGCAACCATTTCTCAGGCTAGTACGAATGTTTTTTTTTAAATCCACCTGAAAATGCGAAAATTAACAACGATTCACTTAGGCCCATATTAAAAAATCCCTCAGTAGAATTTATGTCGCCTTGTAGGAGATCTAGATAGCAAGCACTTTTGAATAACCTGTCCCACTTGAGGTTAAAATCACTTGACCACTTTACCACGGAGAATGAGATGGCCTAACTTGTGATGCTGTTTCACTCCGAAAATGAAGGGGTGGAGCCGCTTAGGGAAGTTAACAGGGCTTATATGATGGATGGAACACCTCATTAGAGCTGAATGAAGTAAAAATTTTTAAATTCATAAAATACACAAACTGTGGTTGTGAAGTGAGTGTAAGTGCTATAAAGGACTTGACCGTCTACATCTCTCAATGCGGTGCAGCTTCAATACCCTTTATCTTGACGTTAGAGCAGGAACTACACACTCAATTTTATGACTGTCAAGGTCAGGCGTTTTGACTGACGTGGCCAATTTGGAGGTTTAGTAACCTATTTATTACATCCTTATTTGTTCACTCGTCCAATTAGCAATAAAAGAAGAAACACCTGTAACTTACGACCATAATGGCGATCCTGCCACCAACATCTCCGACAACGTTGATGGGAGGCTTCTCCTTAGCAAAGAGCGCGGGCACCCCGCCCCCCAGCTCCATGACGCGGGGATTCTGCTCTACCGCAGGGGGGCTGTTGCGCCCGTCCGCCTCCTCGTCCTCGCTGCTCTTTTGCTCGCCGTGAATCACCGCGATGCCTGCAGCCAACTTATGCTTCAAATCATGTCCGTACAGGCGTGAAACTCGCTAGTGCTCAGTCAAACGTTTTGAATTTAATACATAAATAGAAGCGAAATTGCACACGCAAAATTCTAGCAGAAGTTTTATTTTCAATCAATGAACTTTGAAAGTAGTTACGAAGGCTGAAAGATCAACCATGGGAGATTGAAAAAGTGGTAATACCAAACAGCAAGTTTGCAACGGAGGCACTTGATCATGTAGTTTTATCTTAAAATCATGGATGATAAAAAATTCAAGTTGAAATTTAAACAAATATGCTGGAGAACACGACTGACCCTGACCACTTTGAGTATCAGGGAGATTCTGAGATTATGTAAATAATAAATTTAAATCAAGAAGCAGAATCAATCATCCACTCACACACACTTTTCTGAGCTGGAGATTAAATTAAGTGGTCTAAACAACTCGAATAAGTGTTTCTGAGCAGGAGCATTTGACTATTTCCATGAGTGACATGTCATTTCAGTCTGGAAACACTCGCTTGCAATCGCTCCCTGCCTGCAGCTACGCAGAAACGCTGGAGTCATTCGCAGGTATGCGTGCAGTCGTGATCACACCACAACTACCAACACAAGCGGGTCTTTAACCATTTCACGTGATGGTTGACATGTCCATACAAAATAGAAGTAGAATGTTTAGCTTGTTCACGTTACTAATCGTATTATCGTAAGCAAACCTCAATAAAAAAGTACAACTTTGACAACTTAGTGACGAAATCCAAATTCTTTTCACATCTCTTGATCACTGAAATAGGCAATGACTCTGAACTGTTAACCGAGATTTATGATTTAAAAAAATATGATCAAAATCCTCAACACACCAACACGAAAAAAAATTATAGTTCAAGGAACGCAGTAGCCTCTCTTCTTCTAGTTCGTGCAAGAAAAATTTTTTATACTTCACCAACGGTCGCTGTTTCTTCTATATACTTCTTCCTAATTCTATACTTCTCCAACGGTCGCGAGGCATAATAATGCCATGAGCTTACGTCAAGGACAACTTCAGCTTTTTTCCTTACATTTTGTTACTAATTCCCAGATTTCTTTGGAGAACCTGACGAGAAAACTGGTTTGAAGGTTGCCAACATTTGCACTTATTAATATCTATGTATATGAAGATACATTAAGCTTTCACGTAAAGACATTTCCCCCACTTTAACCGACTTGTTAACTGCACTACTGCTAGGCATATGCTCAGCTGGTAGCTTTGAGCATTCAAGAAAAGGAAGGATTGAGCTTCTAGGAGCGGGTTTGAATATTTTACATGTTCGTCAATTGTAGAACTACTACAAGTACACCAAAATCTTTTGCTACCATGCCTCAATTTCATTTCCTGCTATTAAGATTTATCTTGAAGCGTTAAGTATTGAGCTTGTGACACTTACCGTCATCAATCATCGTCAACAATTATCTACAGCCTGGACAAAGCATCACGCGTGTGTTGCTCAAATTCACTAAACCACTCCCACTTGTAGGCAGCCCATGAAGATGTTAAGGATTCTTGTTTCACTATCTTATTTTTGACCTTTTGTCCCACAAGTCTAATTTCATTCTGAACATCACAATGAAAATAAATTATTCCAATACCAAAACTCTTCGAGTAAAAATTATTGTAAGACCTCAAGCTACTCATTAAACGGGAAAAAACGTTTATCGAGTCAGTAGACTTGAAATTTTCTATTACACAGTATGGACTCCAACAACTGCTCAACATAAAAGAACACTTAATTGAAAGGAGTATTGAACAGCTTAGATTTCTGTACCTTTGGTAACAACTTCAAAAAGTACAACATAATCGTGCATTCAAGCTCTTTAGAATTTCGCGAGAGTCTGCAGATTAGATTAGATTATAAGTTAGTTTGAGACTCTCTAACCGCAACAAAGGCATTCCAAAAAAATAAAGGTACCTTTTAGCATGGACTGAAGGGAATGCAGAATCTATGTACACGGCGTATTGAAACAGAAAGTTTAGAAAGAAGCTTATGAAACAAGATAAAATTTGAAGAAAAAGAAGAAGAAAGTAGCAGGTGCTGAGAAACAGGAGAGAAGGGAAGTGAAAAAAATGGTCTAACAAAATAAAAAACTTATTATTTTCAGCAAAAGGAAGGTGTGGCGTGAAAATAAAAATAATTCCGTGTGCGAGAACGTAGCCCAGCTACCTCGCACACCCGCTTACCGTCAAAGGAAGCCTCGTGCAGCTCAGCTACACCATGCTAGCAAGCACCGTACTTTCCAGTACCGCAGCCCCGCTGCAACGCGGTCTCCTCCAAATCCCCTCACAAGCCCGACCCAAGGAACACTTTCCGCACCAGGTTCCGGCCGTTACACGGCCAAGACAGATCAACTCTGTCGCAGTCCAACTGCCGATAATCACCGAGGACAATGTCCCGAACGCACAAGCACATGAGCCTCACACGAGCGCAGCCGCTCACAGACTGACGCAGCTGAGGGCTAGCGGCATGCACCGACCGTCTTTCGACCGCCGGCGCGCACACCTTCAGAGCGCTCTCTCGCGGAGCAAACACCACAGAAGGGCTACCTAACCCTTAGCTCAGGAGTTCAACTTTTTCCTATGAAGCGCTGATTTCCATAGATACAATAGCTGTATCCCCATGAGGGGTGACAGTCTGCAGAGATTGATTACATAGCAGTCAATCGTTGTCCAACAATTTCTTACAAGTGAGACACTTCGCGAACTATCACACGCATACACAAGTGTTTCACAATGCATTTGCGTCTGATGTCACAAAGTTCATTCAGAATGTGATTTCATAACAGGGTCAGTATTTCAGCTGCTACGTGAACGCTCCATCTCTTATTCAGCAACTCCAACAGTCTACCGAGTAATATTTTCTTTCTTAATACTAAATAGCTTAACTTTTATACTTCTTTTCAAACTTTTCGAAAAACATATACTTACACACCACGATGTGCTAGGAGTAAATACATAAACTGAATAAAAGAATAGGAGCTGTAACCATTGGAAAGACGTGGCAAATAAGTAACGTAAGAGCTTACAAAAGAATGGAGGATGGACTCTAAAAATTAAGTGGTGGAGTGTATTGACCAAGCATGCGTGTTTACAACCTGAAATTCACGTGAGTAGAAAGATAAATAAGCAGAGTGAAGGAGGGTTTTATGGTGAGGTGATCAATCTAGTTCTGAAACTCTGGGGCATTGAGGTGAATATGAAGACATTTTAGTGTCTGCTGCATCCAAGAGTAAATATGCCCTAACAGAGCCTAATATATTGCAGTGCTTCACAGCGACCATAAGAGCAGTAATATGCTAATGTGTCATGACAATAGCACGCACCGTCAGCATACAACACCACCGTTCATGTGAAACTCTCCACAGACAGACTTAGCCATCACACTGTAATGTAAGAGCAACCTGCACATGATAAGCACCAGCGCACACAGAAGCGCTTCTAAAATTGTCCCTAATCCTGCCTGCAGTTTAGGTAGTCACAAGACCCAACGCCTCACCGAGCCTGAGACGCTCAGCGTACGAAGTAGCTTTCTTAGCAGAGCCTGGATCTCTGGCCACTATCACGGCATTGCGGTAGTCAGGGATCTGTGTGACAACAACTCATCAGTGGTCACAATTTCTTGTGAGCTCAAAATATTTTTGCAGAACTGAATAAAAACAGTAATTCTTAATTTTAAACTGAGTATTAGTTTAAATACTAAAAAAAATGAAACATTATAACTTCAATGCACCTGAGAGCAAATTATTTCAAACAACAGTCAGTATTCAGTTGGAGAATTCAAATTACAAATGTTTTTAACAAAGTCATCTCGTAGGCATTTAAATAGCCACATTAAAAATTAGCCACTGGATGGAGTACAAATCTAAACACAAGAAAAAGACCTAGAATTTATTCTACTACCAGATCCGCACAGGAGCTGCAGGACAGGCGAGCACGGAGTCTTGAGCATTTGTGGCGATGATTGCCATATTATGAGAGAGGACAGACAGAAAATCTACAGGCATTTCGATATTTTTCCATTTTATTGGATATTTTCCTCTCATTATAATACTATTTAATGACCAAGTAAGCTGAACGACAATGCCATTCATAGCACTGACTACGGGAATTTTTCCTTGAACGTGACATTAGGAAAATAATTGACATTAGGAAAATAATTGACGTTTGGAAAATAAATTAGATTAGATTATTATTAGTTAGTTTATGCCTCCCTATCCGCCACAAAGGCGATCCAAAGAGAGGAACGAGGAAGGCACCATTGAGGAAACGCGGGATCTATGCAGAAAGGGCATAAAAACAGTAAGTTGAGAAAGAAGATCATGAAACAAGATCAAAGTCGAAGAAGAAAGTAGAAGGTGCTGAAAAATAGGACAGCAGTGAACCGGAAAAAGGTGATCCTTAATATAGTAAAAACACTATTTCAACAAAAAGAAGGCCTACCTAACTCTCAGCTCGGGCCCTCACGGAAAGTAATTCATAAAAGATAAGGCATGAACATTTTCACCAACGGAAAGCTAGGGTAATTCCACGAATAAAAAGATAAGATCAAACAATTTAATTGGCAGGGAACTTATAAAAATTAAAAAGGTCCTGATTCTGCTTTGAGAATTTATCCAATTTTTGGCATCACAACATACAAGAAATGCTAAAAAAAATCGAAAAAAATTGAAGAAATTAACCTCACCTGCTAAATCAATTAGTAGAACAAAACCTACTACCGGGAATAAAAAATTGGTAGCCCATTTCAAAAACCTACATTTATCCTGATAAAATACATTTCATATATTTATATTTAAATAAAGATTTTAAACTTCTCCCGAAGAACAAACAAAATCAAATAAATACAATAGAATATATATATATATATATATATATATATATATATATATATATATATATATATATATATATATATATTTCAAAGATTTATTGTAAGTTGCATAACTATCACTTAAATTCATTAGAAATAGTAGCAAAATATCACTTGTACCACAAAATACATTCGTACATACTAATACTCATCCGTATAGTCCTTATTCCCTACAACTGTCCCAAGTCCATGTTCAAAGGGAGGAATGAGAGGCATACTATATCTCCTTCGTTGAGAAGAGTATCAGCATATTCCAATTGAGCAGCAGGATGTTCTTTGGTAAGAAGTGTGATTCTTAAAGCTGTGCGCATCTTCAGATTTTCACTCAAAGCATTATGTTTACACCTACTGATGATTGCTCCCTCTAACGTCTACTTTTAAACATAAGAAAGGAAATATGATTATAATAATATACATAATATAATAACAGCCTGGATAGAATGAATAGGAATGCTGAGTTTCTTGGATATTTTCATGTATCCTTGTCATTCTTGTACAGTTCAATAATATTACTCACCAAAATAATGTTGAATAAAATGAACACATGCATTTCCTTCAGCCTCAACAACAATTAATGAAACATAAACTAGGCTTTGCGTAACAAGCGCCAGGAAGATTTTTGGTATACTGCGTTTATGAGTGAGCTTATAATGATGACCAGTGCAGTAGGTGAGGTTTTATGACACGGGCAATAGAGATATACCACGCGCTCGCTCAGAATTTAAGCATCTCGAACCTGGGCAGCAGAACCCTCCAAATACCTACATATATTTAAACCGTTCGCAATAAACTAGGGCTGACCAGGGCCGTTTACCCTTGGACTACTTCAAATTACACAGGGTAATCACATGCAGTCATAGTCCGCCCCATCAGGCTATTGCGATTATTCAAGGGAGTCATGCGAGGAATACGTACTGGCCACAACAAATAATCGCTTTGGAAACGAGGGACGTTTTTTGAAAACGTTCCACCGAAATTCGGAGTACGAGTGCGTCCAACCTCTTTCCCTACCCTTCTTTTCGGAGTCACATGAAGAGATAGGAGGGAGTCTGATCACTCAGGGAGTGGAAAAGAGTAGGAGAATAGGTTCAAGCAAATCTGTTTTTCAGAGGGTTGTGGGATGATTACTATTTTTTAGCAGTTAGTTGAAGAATCCTTAGTCACAACAAAAGCAATTTCAAGAAAGCGGAAAGAAAGGATCACTTAGTTTAAACAAAGGAAATTGTGGAATCTATGCACAGGGTCTGCTCCGACAGAAAAATACCTAGCGCACTGAAACAGCAAGTTGAAAAGGAATAGTAAAAAAGAAAATAAAGAAGCCATGAAAGGTGAAAAAATTAAAATGGGCATTTAAAGCTAGAAGTCCCGAAGGTCTACTATAGCTCAGATACCAACACTACTTCTCCTACGATGCCAGTCCCCATGGGATATGATAGACAAACCTAGTTAACCTAAACTTGTTACCAGCGGGCATAGTGCATTTTTAAAAATTGAAACTTACTTGGTAAGTTCTAGACGACCTATTAGAACCATGTTCAATGCATTTTCACAAACTGACGCAAGTAAATTATTTTATTTTTAGGATTAAAAATTTGGTTCCTAATCCTTTTTGCTAATCTGTTCACTGATTTTTGTCATTACTTGCACAATGTACCATTAACCTTTCATTTCTACATATTTCATTCTACTGCATGTTTTAACACCAGCAAAAGATAAAATTCTCAGATATAAAGGAATGTATATATGAGGGAAAATGCAATATTTTTGTACATTAGGAATTCCGTTTTGACCCCCAGGAAATGAACATGCATACATATTTGCTTGTAAAACAAGTGTCTAGTTCTGCATTTCACAGACTCACGCTCTCTTGAATGTACTGCAGCAGGAACGGAGAAGCTCTCAGGTTGTCTACAGGGCAATCAAAAAATCCTTGTATCTCTTTCTGGTGGAGGTCCATTGTGATGACGTGGGTGAGGCCAGCTTTGTCTGCAACACACGGGAAGTTCTTTTGAACGATCAAGGCTCAGAAGTTGATTTGCATTATTGAAGCAATATAATTCATACGTGCAATGGTTGCAGCCAATAGTTGTGCATTATGACCCTGAAATTGTTTCCTAATAATAGTTTTATGGGAGTATGAAATTTCAAGTTCCTCTTTGAGTTTTCGTTTCACCCTTAACATTACTCTTCCAACATTCTCTTACATCCGTGTTCTCATACAATACCTTGCTGCCACGCTCAAATAACTATACTAATCGTATACGCGTTGTAGTCTTTACTAGAGCAAGTCTCTTAACCTATAAATTGCAATATTAGCCAAGTCACAGATGTAAACCCTATGATAGTAGTCAAGTTTGCACCTCTGGCTTACTGTAATCATTTTAACCCTATTGAGACCTTTCGCAACCTGAATGGATACAAGATGATCAGATTTGTTGGGATAGAGCTACCAAAAGGTGAGTGCTATGAAAGTGTTACTACAGCAGATCAAGAGACTGCTAAAAAAAATACTATACGCATGCTGGCCACTTCATGAGGAAACATATCAAAAAACTGTTGCTCACATTTGTAGATATGTTCATTGTGAATCAAACAAAAAACAATCGTCTTAATGTACAATATTGGCTGAGAAATTGAAATTATAAGAAATTTGCCTTGGAGTGGGGTGGGGTGGGGGAGAGAGGGAGAAGAAGGGGGTATGGGTAAATTTCTAAAACATTCTGGGCTGTAAATGTTATTCGAATGTTATAAACATGCTGTGAATACCTCAGGGCTTATTTTACTCTGGAAGCATTTCTTTTTAATTCTTGAATATTTCATAGGCAAAAACCGTTCAGGTTCCTCTGCAGTTTGCAGCACGTATTGGTGACTTATCAGTGGTAGTGACTTATTACAACTATGAAAGACTTATCTAGAATGTTTTAGACTTATTATTTGTGTATTAGTTTGTAGATTTTGATGAAAAACAATGGTGTGAAAAAGGGGGGGTCATGTGTTGGCATGGGTAAATTCCAAAAACTTCATGGCTATAAATGTCTATTCAAATGTTATAAACATGTTGTGAATACCTCAGAGCTTCAGAGCTTATTACGCTCACGAAGTTTTTTTAATTTTTTTTTTTAATATTTCATAGGGCAAAACCGTTCGATTTCCTGAAGGGAACCATACCATCGAAAATGTTTAAAATTGCATTTGATTTAATTACAGTACTCAGAAACATGTATAGCATAATTGGGTACATTGAAGAGTGTAAAACCACAGGAAACCCCCCGTCCTCCCACCTCAAAGAGGAAGGGACGAGCACATGCCAGCAACCCAATCTCAGGCTTTTTTACATCAAGTTAGCCTGTTGGCTAATGTCATGCTTTGTTACATCTAGCAGTAGCAGAGAGCTGTATCTGACTGCGACAGTGCTCAGAAGTCTCAGTTTGGCTGCGGCCGTTTAGAGGGAGGATGTTGAAATGTTGGGCTGCGCACCTACACCACCTGTCAAAACACTGATTTCTGCCGATGTCAAAAAATACTTTTCTTTTTCTAACCCCTCCCTCAATTTTTTTGCAATCGCTTGGACACTAAATTTTCTGAAAATATAAAACTTGGAATTTTGTTTCTGATTGTGAGTTATAAATAATGATTTTTGAAGGAAATTTGGAAAAAATTGTAGAGATATAAAAATAAATGAATAATTCAATACAAAGCAAAATCAAAAATTCTATGTCTAATCGTTTTTATAATGATAGAAGTAAAATTGAATGCAAGAAACTGTATCACTCTGGCTTTAAAACTGAGGTAAAATCGTTTTCTTTGGGTCAAATAAGAAAAATGCCATGAATAAAAAAATTAGAACCCCGTTTCCAAAACGTGTTCGAAGTTTCAGAAATGTATCTGCAATAAAACATAAGTTTTCAAAATCATGGTAAGGTTTCCTTCAAAATTTTTCAAGATATGGATG
>JACJUY010004187.1:11693-35129 GCA_014220935.1 Platorchestia sp. MABIK | reverse complement strand
GACGGTGCAGTGAAGGCAACAACACACCACACTACTGGTGGTGCAGTACAGGCTACAGAGACAAGTCACCACCAGGAGGTAGAAATCAGACGACCATGGAGGCACAACGCCGCCTCAGCATACCTTGCTGACGCCCGCCCGCTCGGCCCTACTCGAGCGTCAGAGCTCTCAGCTGCAAGAAAACTAGCGTCTCAATCTGCGTTATTTTCCCGCGCTAAATTTGTAAAATATTCATAAGATCATTTAGTTCAATTTAATTTTTCCATCCGTGACGCCTAAGTTAGCGATGATCAGAAAGAAACTCGGAGAGGCTCAAGAAGCATCATGAGGCAAAATTGGGGTCCCTTAATTGGTTGGCACAGTTCGCTTCGCCAACGAGAGACTCGGACGCATCTTCATGAGACGAAATTTTGCGGCCAAGAAAAGGTTAGTTTGGTAACACTGGTCTCGTGATGGTCTCCCAGAAGGGGGTACCATGAAGCAATGGGTTCCAATAACCTCACGTCTCAGCTCTATGATAAAGCTCTGCGTCAGTACGGTATTATTATTTGAAAGATTACAACTTTGAGATACCACGATACAGCAGTTTGAGTTTGTGTAACGACCATTTCGTTTCACAAGTAAGGACAAGAAGTACGCAAAGCGAAAAGCGCTCGTCTCCGAGCAGAATTTCGCTGGAGAAACACGGGACCATGTACTTGAACCGTTATTGGTTCAATATTCAAATCAATTTTTAAAGTCAATTGTTGTGAGCAATTTTGAAAATCCCAAACGTTAACAGGATAGTGAATTTAGTTTTGATTAGGCATTTATGAAAATTGAGTTTGCAACTACTGGTCGGTCGGCTTCATTATGAAAATCCCCTCCGTGGCCACCGGTGGTGCATGCTGCGGTCAAAGTGTTAATTAAGGGTTCGCTTGATTCGCAGTTTTGACGTGCTCAGGTAGTGAAGGGTTAACACGAAACTCAATTTCTTTCAGCCTCCGTTGAACTGATGCTCCTGTGATGTTTAGATAGCAAGAAGCCTCCCTTATAATGAAACAGGGTTTGCTGCTTGCTTGCTCGTTTGATAGTTTGTTGGCAGTAGTATACGTGAACCCGTGAACTACATATTGACTACAATATTGTTTCCCATTTTTCGAACTATAGGTAATTTACATTGATTGAAGTTCCCTCCGATGCTATCCTGGCGCAGAAATGAAAGAATCTAAAGAGGATAGGAAACGCATAGTTTTTGTTTATTGAAAGCTAATTCTTACCAGTTCTAACCTGAAAAAAATGCTGCCATTTTGAGGGAAGGTGTACACAAGTGATCTATGGCGTTGAAAGTGGGCGTTTCTTACTGATAATTTTCACCGCAGTAGAGTGGAGGACGGATGAAGACTTTCAATAATTGACAATGTCGAATTCAGGATGTGAGAGACAAAACACGGAGGCATTCCAAGTGAAGAACACGATGGCAGAACACACAAGCCGCTGGTATGCAACATAGATCTGTCGCTAATGAAGGCAACCTGGATTTGAGCTTCACGAATACATGATGCTATAGCAACCACGCCAGCACCACTGATGTATCGCAGAGCACAACTCTAATGGCACTATCAAGGCATGAAAGTACAGCGAGTTGACGGGCATCGAATACCGAATGCGCAACGCATTAAAGCGTTTTAATACTGAATCATTCATCAGGGGACGTATGAATGTACAGCGCATTAAGGAGCATCTGCCACTGAATCATTCAGAAAGGAATATAGTTGGAAAGAGTGTCCGTCCGAAAGATTTTCATATATCAGAGAAAAAGGACAAATATTCTCACCAATAAAATAGGCTTGTATATCGTCACTTGTCAAGCGTCCTAATAATTCTGGCCAATAGCCTAGGCTTGCATATCGTCACGAGTCGAGCGTCCTATAACTCAAGCCAATAGCCTAGGCTTGTATATCGTCACGTGTCGAGCGTCCTAATAACTCTAGCCAATAGCCTATAGGTTTGTATATCGTCACGTGTCGAGTGTCTAACTCTGGCCAATAGCCTAGGCTTGCATTTCGTTCCGTGTCGAGAGTGAGTCCTAGTAACTCTGGCCAATAGCCTAATTTTGAATATCATCATGTGTCAAGCATCCTAATCAAGTCCTCGTATAAATACTTCCTTCACTGGCGCTAACCTTCACGCCTTCCTCCAGCTTTCCAATGCTCATGATTAGCATCAGTTATTTTTATTGGCATTTCCACTGTCATTATGCTTCATTACGAACATCATAAGCCAAATCGAATGAGCAGCCTTCATCTCGTCACAATTACAATCAGACACACCAACAGGAGCACAGAAAGCTACACTACATGCAGTCCCGGAGTCTCAAATGGTACAATAAACACACGATAATACTTCATTATATTTTCAATAGGTCGATTGTTAGGGAATCTCACGCGGAAGATTAAGAGCAGAACCAACGTATAAGTGAACGTTTTTATTTTTTCTTAAGCAAACGTTTCGGAATGTTATCATTGTCGAGAGAACATCATGAAGAGGTATTTCAATGGAGTGCTGCAGAGGGAAAGCCTAATGACATAGGAAACGATGCAGCGAGAACAGTTCCGGTGGTGAAGATGCTCAGCACGCACAACACATCTGGAGTCGCGTACTTATAAACAACAAAACCTTCACAGCTCTTACGGGCTTGGGATCTTGTACCTCGTGAAAATTAATGACCAATACATTAGACTTTCCCCCTGTTGCGTGAAATAACCAATTTTGTTACATACACTCAAATAATATTGGAACGGATAAGTAAACACGTCGGATTTAGGACGACAGTGTCCCAATATATAACTTTAAATTGTAAATCCTACAGCATTTATCAAGGTCTTGTCGAGAAAAGCGTGGCAACAATTCTTAAGCTTCAGAGTTTGGGTAACCGAGTGTGCAGTTACAGCTCGCACCATGCGGTCAAAAGCCACTGCAATCAATATATGACCACAAGCCGGCGCTCGGCGAGTTGACCGAGAAAAATCTTGCACTGTCGCAAGCACATGCTCCATGCACACTCAACGGGGCCAGCTACTGCTACTTGCAGCCTCATCCTTTGCTTCTTAGCTCCTACGCTGTAAAATACAAGGGGGCCAGCTACTGCTATTATCAGCCTCATCCTTTGCTTGTTAGCTTTTATGACGAAGAACATTAAACGAGGTATAGAAAATATTAGGTTAGATAAGTTAGTTTGAGCCTCCCTAACCACAACAAATACATTCCAGAGAAAAATGCAATATTTTGGATGGAGTCAAGATGACAGGGAATCTGTGCACAAGGTGTGTTTCCACACAAGATCCCCTGTGCACGGAAACAGTGAATTAGGAAGTAAGTTTATGAAACAAGGTAAAAATTGAAGAAGAAACTCGTAGGTGCTAAAAAACATGACAGTAGTGAACTGAATGAAGATGATCCGTAACAAAGCAAAAAAAAACTTTTCCATTTGAACAAAAGGAAGACCTACCCAACTCTCACCTCGGGACCTCACATTTTCCTCACATGCTCGCCGTGGCACAGTGGTTAGGACATCGCCCTTCTATGAAGGTGTCGAGGGTTAGAATCCCGGCGCTGCGCGGCGATTTCCCCGTTGGGTATAAGGGAAAACTAAAGCACAATACCTCACTCAATCCAGGTGTCGGAAATGGGTACCGGCTTTACGGAGGAAACCGTCATGGTGTCCTATATATAGTGTTAGTTATAAGACATTTGAAAAACCAATACACAAGATGATATGTATCAGACTTAATTAGATATACAGAATCTTTAGATGCCGATGTTTGTATGTTTCGCTTTGGGAATGCAGAAAACAGTAACCGGGAATAAGTATCAGTGTCCAGTGCTGTTTCGCGGACCGCACGACAACACAGCGTGTCGCAACGGCGGGGGCGGATGAGCGAACACACGCCAGTTAATTTTTCCTGCGATGCGTTGAACTGAAGTTCAATTTTCAATTCAAATAAAAGATAATTGTAGAAAGTCATTTTGAAAAATAGCGAACATTAACTACTTCGTGCTTTCATTAAATATTTATAAAAATTGAGTTAGTGACTGCAGGTCGGCCAGCAGCATTATGGAAATTCTCTCAGTGACCACCGGTGGGTACTTTCGCAGGAAGCATGTTAACGCACGGTGTCAAGGGTGTTGAGTGAAGCAAACGAAATTTTAGGTGCGAGATGGATTTTCTTTTAAACTTTGTTACATAATTATACTTTTGAGGGTACGGTTTGATTGAGAGAATAATTAGATGAGACTAACATTTGAAGAGGTATCTCATACATACACACACACACCGCATATTTATATGAGGAATGACAATTATAATATTGTGAGAAATAACAAAAATATGGTAAAAATTGGAACGTACTGAAAGAATGGAAAATTAATCGGTAAATAAAAATAATATTCACAAAAATATTATCAACAGTTGAGGCGTCATCCAAAAACACGGGTTTCACCACCAAACAAAAACAAAAAACCTCGTGCAATAAGTCCACTAACGCATGCCAAACTTCAAGCGCTCTCGAAGTTAAAAGAAAGAGCAACACAAAGAAAACGAGCAACAGCGGATCTGAATTAGGCTGACGTGTCAAACAAGACAAGCGTACGCACAGGTGGGAGTCACGGAAACAGAAAGACTTCAGCAACAATTCAGAAGCATTGGATAACGATATAATGACAGACTTTATTTGGTAATGATCTCTACGCGATCACGGCAACGCGATCGTTTTGCGGGACGCTTTCTCCGAAGGCCGCCAGTCTGAGCGGCCTTTGATCAAATGGAATAATGAGGCATCAAAGTTCAAGGGTGCGCAATTCTGCAGCACTCGTCGAGGTAATTAAATGAGTGCAACTCAGCACCACATGAGAGGCGGGTCTGCGTAACTCGGAAGCTGGGGTGGGAGCGTGGTATCGAGGAACTGCATTTTACGCGTTTGGGACCAAGCTCATAATAGGCGTTAGGGACCACGTTTTATGAAGGCGTTTGGCACCACGTTTTACAGAAGCTTTTGGGACCACGCTTCAAACAGGCGCTTGGTTTGAAGTATTCGTTAAAGGTGTGTTCATCCTTCATCATGATAAAGGCGTGTTCAAAAAGTGTGCTCATCTTTTGACTGACAATCGATAAACATTTTAGGGTGCTATGGCTACTCATGCGTTGGTTTTTTCAGGTGCAACTTGGTTTTCTTCGAAGACGTTTAATTTTCTCAAATTCATTAATGATCTTTTCGTTTATTTAACTCATTAGACTTGCATCCCTGCCCATGATCATCTCAACACAAAATACACGAGTCCAGGTCAGTCAAGGAGAGTAGATTTTTTGGGACGCCCTGCGCAAGACCAACACTTTGACTGCGACGTGACGCACCGGTGTTCATTGAGGAGATTTTCATAATGCTGCTAACCGACCAGCAGTCACAAACTCAATTTTCATAAACACACAATGAAAACTAAATGAGGGCACTAGCTATTTATTGTTCATAATTATGAAAATTGATCTCCTAAACTACCTCTAATTTGAGTTGAATATTGCACATCAATTTAACCCACCGCACTTAACGCGTTAATACGTTGACTAGGCTTGCACGGTCGCCTCGGTTGATTTGGTTAGATTGGGAGTAGCAAAACTGAAAAAACAGTTTTCACTGCTCGACAACATTTTTATCCTTTCATAAAAACGTAATAAATGTAGTCGCACTATAATATTGAAACTTGTGCGCTTTTATTTACTTCAAATGGAGGTAGTGAAACAATTGAAATGCCATTCATTTATACCGGTACATGAATGATCAGTTTACCTAGTGGTCCCCATATGCCCCAACACGCAGTCAAAGCGTTAAGAAGTAAATTTCTTTTTGCATGATCTTGTGATCTTGGTCGTAATGAAACGAGAAATTATCATTTTGCAGGTTTTTAGCATTCGATCATCTCTTTCTTGAGAGCGATAATTAATATGTAACCCACCGCTACGAGCCGAGCTCAGGTGTGCTGCGTTGCCCCGAGAGGCGCCGTAGAAACACAGCCCGAGCAGCACACCCTTCCCTGCACTTACCTCAGGGGATGCGGGATGAAAAGCACCAGTGCGAGGTGAGTCATGGCGTCAGGTCACAGGAGAATGTTAGCGGTCAGGGCGCATAATGAGCCATAACGCTGAGTGCTCAACATAAGGCGTTTGATAAAGGTCTTCCCTTGCAGAGCGCATCAGTATATAACAGGCGTATATACTGATGAAGAACACTGAGCATGTTGCGGGATCTTGATTGTTAAATTTTGTTAGGAAGAAAGTTTGTGAATTTCGGCGAGATAATTTGACAACCATCAAAAGATAATTGACAACAAGGCCCTCTTCGGTGAACTGCTTGCTGTGCTTCAACACGGAGCAGCAAAATCAATGCTTCCAACCCAACTACACCCTTGCCCCATGATGGCTGACTTAGTCCCTCTTTCGGGGCATTTCAGGGTGCGATAACTACCACAGATACGGTGAATAACGCAACGGATACTCAGGCTTCCAATTTTTCCTTCAAGAAAAATTCCTCGCATTCGACGAGCAGCATTCCTTTGCCACCCATTTCGGTTCATTCCCTCGGCAATTGCGAAATACGCAGACAGGCGCAGCTGCCGCATCTGCAGGGCTAATACAGGGCCTCTTATTGAGGTCAGGCGATAACGACCGGTAATGTTCACTTAATGCTAAATGAGTACGTGACCAACCGCACAGTTAATTTCGCGCCTAGTTAAAATAAATTAATACGTGACATATTGCCTGCGATCAAGGATGAAATACTACTTATCACATATTACAGAGTTATAACCAGTGACACAACACATCTTGCTACATTGTCTAACATTTCTGGGCAATGCAAGTAAAGATTGATGTTGACCAGTGATTAAATATACATCGTGTTACATTACTCATACTCAGTAATATGTCGTACATTGATAACCAGTGACACAAAACACATCCACACAACATGTTGAGCCAGCAATTATGTGTGTTGTATTGTTGATGGTAACATGATACATCCTCAGTACTTCTCTGCAAGAGCACTTAGACCTCGCAGATAAAACGAGCTTCATGAGTGCTTGCCAGTAGGGAACATTTCGCAGTGTAATGTATACGTCCGTTCATTGTACTGCCAATGAATAAAATTGTAGAAAAACTTCCATGCATCTTTGTCAATAATAGGGTGAACTTCTGAGGCTCACTGGCTCGCCAATAGCCAACAAGAGATTAGATTATTAGTTAGTTTGAGCCTCCCTATCCTCAACAAATGAGATCCAAAGAGAGGAAAGAAGAAGGCACCATTTAGTATGGAGTTAAGGGAACGTGGAATCTATGCAGAGAGGGCATAGAAACAGTAAGATGAGAAAGAAGTTCATGAAACAAGATCAAAGTTGAAGAAGAATGTAGTAGGTGCTGGAAAAACAGGACAGCAGTGAACCGAAAAAAGATGGTTCTTAACACAACAAAAGCATTTTATTTCAACAAAAAGAAGGCCTACCTAACTCTCAGCTCGGGCCCTCACATTTTCTCCCTGCGAGCGCTAATTCCCATAGATACAATAGTTGTATCCCCCTGAGGGGAATAGCCAACAAGAACTTTATAAGGTTTTTACTTCGGAAATATTTCCTGCAAGATGCCGTAATCTCCGTCCGAAAGCTTAGAAAAATTGTTTCCGGCTATTTTCCTGCCTGGAACGAACAACGCAAACGAACCGCTGGTGTGTTCTTTCTTTCTCTTTGACCTAGAATTTAGCTCAAGCACGTCTGTTATTAGTATTTGTTCGTTAAAAATGAGATTTTTGTTCAACACTTTTTAAAACTACAGAAGTGACAGTTTTGGTAGTTTTATGATCCAAAAAATGAATTAGAAACTAGAAAATATGCGCAACGAGAGACAGAAGTAATTGAACCTTATTGACACACAACATGTAGCGAGCTAAAATAATAATGTTCGTGGTAGCCAGCAAGTCCCGCCGTAAATCTGTGGTTAGCACCAAAGAGGACATTCTTCATGCTCTTCGGAATGTCTTCGATTATCCGTCAGAATCCTAGCTATGAACACGAATTCATCTGCAAATAAAGTCCACCTCATTGGTATCAAATGATAATCCACAACTCAAAATTTACACACGTTCAATAAGGCGCCGAGAGTTTATCTGCTTGCTCTCAACAACCGCGCTCGCCCTTTATGCAGTAGATGCTAAATACAGTCTACCTCAACGGTGCCAAATGATAGTTCTTAAATGTACACACGCTCCATGAGGCCGCAAGTTTTTCTGCTCCCTCGCAACAACCGCCCTCGCCCTTTGCGCGGCGTAGGGCGCAGGCCCTCCAGGCAGGCCGGAGCCTTGACCGTCCTTGAGTGCAACACCACCGCCCTTCCCCGCTAATGAGACGCTAATTAGGTCAGCACCAGGGTTCCCAGAGAGGGCTTTTTTAGTAGGGAAGTTATCTAAGTCTGCGTTTCTAAAGAGAATTTTTGTCTTAAAGAACACTGAGCATGTTGTGGTATATTGATTGCTAAATTTTGCTTAAAAGAAGTTTGAGAATTTTGACCAGATAATTTAGACAACCACCGAAAAATAATTTAGACAACTTTATTTTGACAACCATCAAAAGATAATTTAGACAACCCTATTTTGACAACAATCCGAAGATGTTTGACAATAACCTCTATCAAAAGAAAATTTAGACAACGATCAAAAGATGTTTCACAGCAACCTCTACCAAAAGACAATTCAGACAACCTGGAGAACAACACACAGGGAGCCACAGTAAAATGGCAGCGCCGCCTGCAGCGGTCAGAGGCCCAACTTCAGGTTGGGGACGGATCACGTTAGCAAAAACTACCACAATATTGAGGAACCTTCACATGCAAGGCCACGGGTAATGATTGCTTCCAAGTCGGAATGTGTGCCCGCAAAACGGCACGATCATCTTACGCAATTCAAGTGATGGTAATAAATACAATAACCTCACATAGTTGCCACAATTTGTTATGTACAAATAAGAAAGGGATTTTTTCTTTTGTTGAGTTACACTCTGAAAAATTTTAAAATTTTCAGTCATCGGAAAGCAAACAACTGAAATTCTGAGGGTTTCTATCTTGACTTCCGCCACATTTCACATTATTTTCAGTTCTAAATACAATTTCTTGAAAATTTAAAAGTATCGCGAAATTTTTCTCCACTACCATCTTCACGGCTCTAAAGATATTCGCTACAAAACACGGAAACATTAAAGACAAAAACTTACTATTGCAAACTTGAGTCAGATTTGAACATCGAATGACACAATAATATATCAGCCGTGCTATTGTATAATTTACGATTATACCATTTGCGCGTTCACGAGATCATATACATGAAACACACCCTAGTCACAAACGCTAAAACTCAAGTAAAGCAAAAGTGCGCTCGTAAGCCAAACAAATTTAGCAAAGTACGTTAGTGATACAGAGCACACCCGGGCACAACTCTGCCGCAGTTACGAGTGTGACTGGCCGGGCTAGAACAACACGAACGAGCTTTGGGTGTGTTTCCCTTTTTTTAAACTTCAACTCAAGACCTATCCGGGCGCAAGTATTTTAAATTCATGCGATCGACGTATCGAACACGGAATATAGACCAGGCATGAACAATGCGAACGAACTTTGGGCATAGGTTTCTTCAGACCTCAACTCATGTCCGAAAATTTTAAAGACATTCGTCTTCAAAATAATGACCTAGTGTAACCAAGCAACGACAGCAAACGTGAGAGGGTTTCGGCCAACAATGAGTTACAAATTAGCTACAAATTAGGGAACATATTGTTAGCAAACACGATGGATTTCGGTGAACATTCTACGATTTTCACATCTTCGCAGGAAAATATTATACCTGATCTGGCAATGTGTCTCTAAAAAAATGATACTTGCAATGAACTCATAGTCATTTTATGTGCCGAGTTTTTCAGTAATGTACTAAAATTCACTAATTTCAACGTTACAGGAAAGGATATTTTAGGTGCTACGGTCGATTAAGAATAAGCTCGAATTCAGCATGTTTTTAGCTCAAAAAAAAAAAAAGATTAACCTGCATTTTTCTGTATATTTGCTATATATATACATTTTAATGGGTGATGAACTTTACATTATTCGGACAAAAAAGTACCAGGTATCCAACTATGCTCTTCCCTCCTGAACGGAATAACTAATTTAACAGCATAAATTTCTTTCCCATCTCAGTAAAGGCAATAGCGCTCTACTCGCATCATGATCTTAGGCTATCGGCTATAAATCTACCCAATTAAGAGATAACGCACAATATAGTACAATAAAACCATAAAATCTACCCATCAACCATAAAGTCTATCAATCAACCATAAAAAATTCTGAAGAACCTCTCAGTAAAAATCAGATTAATGAAACTTTCTCCATACACGGGAAGTGAGACAGCAAGTAAGGCACATTTTGGTGTGCTCCGCCTTCACAAAAGTGATGGGATATAAAATTTTGCTCATTTCACATCACCACGGAGGTCACACCATCGCAATGAACTTGAAAAATTATCTTCTTTTATGAGCCTTGAACACAGAAAATCTGGAGCCTTGGAAAACGTTTACCTTGTGGAGATAAAATCTAAATCACAATGAACTTCCTAAAATGAGCTTCGTCTTCACTAAAATGAGCTGTTTTTGCTGAACAAGTTTTTTAATATAATTGTTGAATATAATCATCATTAATTCTTTAAGAAGTTAAGCAAGAAATGAATAGCGGAAATATTGATCAATAGCTAAGGAATTTACAAGTTTCATTATTGTTGCTGATAAGCTTCCAATAACCGTCACTAAATATCTGCTTTTTATGAGTCCCACATAAGAACATCATTGAGGCACCTCGTTTCTCAGGTAAATCAACCTGAAAACCAATTAAACCGAACGTAGTTCAAAAAATTACAAAGGAAGGGAAAATGTACTTAGAATTTTCATGTTTATACACAGGATGCTACTTAAGTTTACAGATATACTTGCATGTATGTCTGTTCACGGTCTACGAAAGTAATCTCTCCTATATCTATATAAATAGGTAGAAGCAATTGGTAGAATAACTCTTAATGTATTCCAAAGAGATCGAGAACACTGATTCAAGTCAGCTTTAAGTCACTACGCTTCTACACAAAGACATGCCCACTCACGTGACCATCACACAAACACCGTCACAAAACATGCAACGAATCCCACAAAAAACAACCAGTTTGACCCAAATCCAACGAGGTAACGTTTCCATTGGGCGCAAATTGGGCGAGGTGCAGGCAACGTTGGGTGCTGGAGGACACCTAACTTTCACGGCCCTCATCTCGGCGAGAACCGGAAGAGCAAAAACGTTGCTGAAACTCAACGATCTCAGCCGCAGGGTCACACTCATTTACCCCAGGAATGCGAGTCACTCAGCCACTGAAGGGCTTTCCTGCATTTTAGAGAGCAAGTTTAAGGTCGGGGCGATATGGCCTACATACTTTCGCGCGCTTGGTTATGACCTCAAAAATTTCTCGGATTGTTGATTTGTGAGACCTGCTACGTAAATGGGTTGATTTGTGAGATCAAGTAAAATTTTCACACACGAGGGTTCAAAGAAAATGAATCTATTTTTGCATGGGAGTTGCCTCTTACTGGAGATATGGGATTCCCAGCCGTGGTTTCAACGGCTTTCAAGAGAAGAGTCACTTATATTAGATATATTAGCTTACGCCTCCCCAACAGCAACAAACGCGTTTTAACTTGGGGATGAGTTACTCAAAGTGTAGAAAAAATTCAAATACTTATGGCACAAACCAAATTTTGAAGTATAATTTACATCCTTGAATAATATTCACACCCAAACAAGACCAAAAAAAATTACATGGATAGCTATCATATTCATCGAAAGTTAAACCGAAGGAACTCCCGAGAAACATCAGCCATGAAAGCAAAGCACGTCAGCCTGGGACCGGATTTCTAAGATATTTACGAGTTACAACACGTAGCGGACGCAAGTCAACTTGGATGAACTTACGCTACTAATTTTATCGTAACTACTACGTCAATAATATTGTTCGACGACGTGAATATAAGGCCGAAGCTGAGTGACTACACAGGTTAAAAACTAGGACAAAAAGGAAATGAAAGGTCTGAAAAACGTGAATTGTTTGAAAATCCGGTTCCAGCAGAGCGTCTGCACGGGTAAAAAGGACAAAGCGGAAATGAGGGTCTGAAAATCTATAGCAAAAATGTCGAGCTTCTTTCCACAAACAACGTTACTCGCACGATTAGCTCAAAATTCCCCCGTTCGGCAATTGAGAACAGTGCGACTCGAGCATTCACTCTCACAATGTGTGGTATTTGCCAATTCATAAAAGACGTAAATTAGGAGTGTGTAGCATGCATTCTCATATTTTTGAACATTTAACACTGATTGCGATATGACCCACCGGTGGGTCGTGCTTAAGTTTTTCCAAGTGCGAAACGACTCATTGATGAGTCGTTTGAACCTTTTTTAACAATCTTTTTAAATTAATCGTATTTGATGTACACATATAATGTTTGCTATTTATAAGATTTTTACCAACTTTTTACTTTAAAGTAGAGTTGAATATTAAACTTCATTTTAACCCATCGCAGTCACTGTGTCAAAGAATCTTAGAGACAAACATGTGATAAAATTTTCAAAACGCTGCCGTCCCTCTAAATACAATGGCTGACAATGCATCAAACAGGAGTGTTTGTCTTCGCACTAGTTACTCTCGATATCTCACAGATATTTGCCTTGACGAAAGTTCCTTTCCTATATCCAATTACGGCTGTCCGTCAAAAGATATGGGAAACAGTGAATTTTAAAGAAGTTTTCGAACAGTCTTGATAGTGCCACTGTAACACCTGCTACGTAAGTAAAATTCGAATTAACAACATAAATCTGCAAAAAGTAAAGCTGTAATCGAAGTAGAGCTACAATCAAAGTGAAATCCACGTAATCAAAATTTAATAAAAATAAATTTAAATAAGTTTAGACATCGTTGATCACAACAAAGTTGTTTTGAAAATAGGAAGGAGTTGGGCACTAGTTAGTAGGAGTTCTAGGGAACGCAGAATCTATGCATAAAGCGTATTGTCACAAGATTCCAGTGAGTCAGGAGGGAAGTTTATGAAATAAAAAGCTGAAAAAAGTCACTTCTGCTGCAACAGAACAGTAATGAAAAAAGAGAAAAGATGGGTCGTATCAAAACAACAAATTTAACACGTTTTACATGGTTGTAAATAGCAGAATTCAGAAATCGACTATACTGCTCGTATATATTTTCATTCTTCCCAAAAATTTACAATTTTTTTTTTTAAAAAGGTCGCGAAACAGATGAAATGCGATTCATTTATACGTGTACGTGAATGGGCAATTTACCTAGTGGTACACATGTGTCCCAATACGCGGGGAAAGTGTTCTATTCTAAGTGTTCTATCTATTTCAACAAAAGGAAAGCGTACCTAACCTTCACCTAGTTTCATCTCCCATCTGAAAGTTCCAATTCCCATGGATACAGTAGTTTTATCCCCAAGGGCAAGTTATATCAAATTAAAGCCATAATCAACACGAGTGCATCTACAAAATTGTTTCCAGCATCAACAAAACGTGTAACGAGAACAGTGAAGGTTCTAGTGAAACTGAGACCAGTTCTACCCGCATATAGGTTCCCTGTGGCGCAAATAGTCCCTGTCAAGCCTAAAAATTGGTCACCATCGGGATTGACAAGCGATCGACACGTATCATGACTGAGGATTATAATGATAGACAACGAGAACAGTATAATGATAGACAACGAGAACAGTATAATGACAGACAACGAGAACAGTATAATGATAGACATCGAGAACAATATTATGATAGGCAACGAGAACAATATAATGATAGACAACGAGAACAATATAATGACAGACTACGAGAACAATATAATGACAGACAACGAGAAGAGTTTAATGATAGACGACGAGAACAATATAACGAGAACAACATAATGAAAGACAACGAGAACAACACACAAGCCAAACGCTGGAAAGCCCAGTGACCGACTCATTTGAATACAGGCAGACCACAACCCGAGGCGAGTACAGAGCCCCAGATGTAAAAAGGAACATCATGGAAAGCAATTATCACAGGGACATAGCACACCATAAGAAGGTAGCGAGCTGTGACCGAGAACATCACTCGATCGAGGGCGATATCTATCATACGGATCTCATAAGGGCCTATGGGAGAAATCAAGCAAACGCCCGAAGAGCCTTGTTTCAAATTCGAAAACTAACCCAAGGTTAATAAAGTGCCCCCAATATGGAACAGAAATTCAAGCAATAATTATTTACGTGGAAGAGAGGTCAGCAGGAGACAAAGGGACAGCAGGTGCATGAGGAGCTGTCAGCCGAGTCGAGCCTCTCGCAAGGCCAGCCGTAGAATTATAATCCGAGCTCTGAACACTGAAAAGTTCAGCTCAGAGGCTGCCCTGCGCCACACCAAAGTTTGCTGCTTGGTCATGCGGACAGAAGTTAAGCGTTAATTTTACAGCATCGATTTCTTTTGGAAAGGCGCTCGTACCGTACGAAGTATGATTGTACGTATGGATAAATCGTTTAATTCGACTTTTGTTACGCAAGTGATATGGTTCACAGGTGCGTTTGATCACGGGCCCGTCTTGAGCTCAAAGGCCCATTTCAGGCGCAAAGGCCAGTTTCAGGCGCAAAGGCCAGTTTCAGGCGCAAAGGCCAGTTTCAGGCGCAAAGGCCCGTTTCAGGCGCAAAGGCCCGTTTCAGGCGCAAAGGCCCGTTTCAGGCGCAAAGGCCCATTTCAGGCAGGCACAAAGATCCCTTTTTTCGCAAAGACCCTTTTTTCGCAAAGACCCGTTTTTCGCAAAGGTCCGTTTTACATAAAGGCCCGTTTAAATTCTGGTCTTACACTAACATAGCGCAGCGCTCGCTGATTTTAGGCTCTCATTCACTCACAATCTTCATCACAGAAACGGAACTTGTTTAAATTGAAACTTTCCTATTCCAAAACTTTCCTTGATATTCTTGAAGAAGACTCCCTAGGCTTTTTTTATCTCCGGTAGCGCAAAACAAGCCACACAATTTGCTCGATGATCGCTGGAGCCAAGTGCGTCAGTTTATGAAAACAAACGTGTTCTTTTTGCGTTGCTTTTTCTCATAACAGGACGCGCATTTAGCTTCTTTGTAAGGCTGAGCTTGTGTGCTGCTGAGCACAGCTGGATTTTCAAGCAATTCACGTCGCTGTAACAGTACAGCTGGCAATGTGAGTTTGCGTATGTTGCTTTAATTTTGATGCGTGCCTCTACAGCTCATAACGTCGCCAAGTTGGCTTTTAACGCTACCAACCATACCGCTATTGCGCGACGTGAATTGTTTGAAAATCGAGCGCAGAGTTTCCCGTCCGTCCAGTGAGATATGAGGAACTTGCAGGTACGGTATGAATGATTTAACAATGAGTACCTCTGATTCCATGCTGGTTTTACAGTTAGTTCATACTAGGAAGTAAACAGCTTCAGTTTCGCTCAGCGTTTAAAAAATTTTCTCAAGGTAAAATGCAAATACAGGAAAAATCAGATTAAGAACTAATATTGTTCATTATTATTTCGTGTGTAAAATAGCTTCCACTTTTAATGTTATTACTCGACTACAGAATTGACCTCATAGTTCATGAGATCTCCATAAACATGATTGAAACAGGACGCACACAGTCTCAAGGGTTTTGTTCGGGTAGCACAACTCACAGCTGCCTGCAAACTGAGTAAGCACAAGCATTTCTACAAGGCACGTGAAGACATGCAAAGAATAAAAAAAGAAGCAAAAATAGAAGTCGAGCAGGATATCGGCTACAAAATCCCCCAGTCGATTCCACTAGAGAAGCAAAACATTACTGGACGTGTGCACTTGAAATACAAAACTATAAGAAGCGTTAATTTCCTAGCTTACACTGACGAGGGTAGACACCTCATGTATATCCCCTACGAGACTCGGAACGCCAACATATCTTCCGAGGAGCGCTAAATCCCTAAAGATTGGAGAATCGTCATCAGCTCAGCGTTTTTGAGCCATGACAATACTAGAACCAAAAACTGCACTGTTATGGTTTCAAATCTATACCTTTGTCATGCTGCGCTAACGAACACAAATTGTCTCTCGTCTAAGCTTCATGGCCTCATTTTTTACGATACACCGTAGTTAATAGAAGGGACCGGACCATTGCACAAAAAATTTACATCCAATTACATAAGTTAGTTTAAGCCTCTATAACCGCAACAAAGGTGTTCCCAAAAGGGGAAGGAAAAGAGTAGCATTTAGAACAGAATTGTGGGAACGGAGAATCTACGCACAAGGGGTTTCCCCACACCTGGCGCCTAAAATTGAAAGATGAAAAAAGTTTATGAAACAATCTAAAAGTTGAGGAAAGTAACAAGTAATGAAAAAATCGCAGCAGTGAACAAGTGAAAAAGGATTCGTAATTAAACGAAAAATTACGGACTCCGTTTGAACAAAAAATAAACTTTCCTAAGGAAGGCCGAGGGGCCACGCATCTTCCTCCTGGGACCGCTGAATCTCATTTATCCATTAGTTTTTTACTCCTGATGGGTGTCGCCGAGATCAGAACTTGTAAAATAACCATGACGAAATTTCTCTGGATATTTTGCCAAGAGGATAATTTTCTTTAACATCAGTCCAATCGTTTTCATTCTTCACTACTTTTCAATGAAACTCAGAACACAAATAATAAGTTTAGCCGACGAATTTAGATCAACATATCTACACGACTTTTCAATGCTGTGCGAAATACAAATAACAAGTTTAGCCACTAACCAGCGAATTCAGATCAACAAATTTTCAAACAAAAGGGAGAACAGCAATAAAATAAAAAATTTTCAAACGAAAGAGAGAACAGAATAAAAAAGAAACAAAAATAGAAGTCGTGCAGGATATCGGCTACACAATGTTTGTCGCTCAAATTTTTACGCTGGAAATGCGCAGTGTCTGCAGCGGCATCACTCAACATCACACCTTGAAAATTTCAGCTTCAGTCGCCGCCAAATGTGTCGCCGTCAACTTTCCCCGATGACGCGTCATAAAATTGGCAGTACGCTGATGCACCAACATGAACCAAAGATTATGTGCTAACTGCTGTCTGAGCGAAGCTCATCTAAAAAATACCAAGCTCATTAACTTTTTTATTAAATTATTTCGTTACATTTTTCCTTAATTTTTCCGTAAATTTGTACTTAACTTTTCAAAAAAAAATTCCTAAATTTTTCATTAAGTTTTTCCATAAATTGGCATTACATTTTTCGCTTTATATATAACAGACTGCGCACTCGTTGGTGTAACTCTAATATTTAGCAAGGATACGTTGCAGCAGTCAGAGTGAAGCTCAGGGAATAATTCAAGGTTCGTCCCATTTATCGTTCCTTCAATCCTGATCTATTAATACACTGTTGTAACCTTGATACGCATCTGTGGAAGACGGTGAGTTGGAATGTGTAGGAGGCAGAGTAGAAAATAAAATTGGTTTAATAACTAGCAATTGTTTAGAGCACTTATTGAACCTCCTAAATTTTCAATGGAAATCAAGGACATTTGAGCAACGATCATTTTGCTGTCCACATACTTTGTCCCCATCGAGATACTTCTTAGTACTGACAGAATTTCTGAAGCAACTCGGAGTTTCTAGCGCCATTTTAATGGCACAATTTTGTTATAACTCGTGTCCCAAACGTAATACTTCCTGCCACTGTCACAATTCCCAAAACAACCCTTGTCTCAAACGAGATACTTCCCGTATAGTGCTGCTACAATTTTAGAAGCAACTCTGACGTGTGAAAGTATCCCAGAAATGCTAACGAGTGATGGCATTCTAGAGCGCTTTCACTTTTTTGGAGCATATGTTTTTGTCTCTCAAGCACGAAAAAAAGACAGCATGAATTCCTACGTTTTTGTTGACAGCGGAAATTTTTGCTTGGTAAATACCGCAGAGAGACTTGTACTCTCTTTGACCGCTTGAATCAGTCAGTCACGGCATTGGAAGCGAGCTCATTGATCTGGTGAACACACCCAAAACCCGCCGTAGGAAGGAAGTTCTAATCTACACCAAATGCCCAAATTCGTCCCCAGAACGATAACTCCGAGTACAAGCGCGTGAATTTCAAAGACCATAATTGGGTCGAGAGTGAAAGCAGATCAGTCGTTCAACTCGCGCTCATACCTCTAGTGCCCCCAGTCCGAATAACAGTTTACAAGTCAGCGTCTTCCCCATTGTGGCGCAGTGCTCAGACGCACATCCAAATGCGGTCAGTTAGCAATCCAAACAATCAAGACTCCTTGATGGCTCTCAGCAGGTGACACTGGCCCATCAGTAAATGCCGCGTTCCCATCGCGCTCACAAGTGCGCCCGAAATGGTACTATTTCACTGAGCAACATACACTCATTCGCTTTTAGTTCTTACGCTTCGTCACTCATGACGGAAACAGCAACGCTGCAATTGGTCTAAAAATCTAAGTGCCTTTCCAAATCATGTTTTGTTATCGATGATAGAAACAGCTAGAACAAGATTGATTTTAAATAAAAAGGCGGTTTAAAATCACGTTTCGTTACTGATGATGGAAACAGCAGGAATGAAATTAGTATCAAAATAAAAGTTTTATTTCAATTCATGTTTAGAATTTTACGTCTTTTTTCGGTAATAATAAAAAGTGATCTCGGACCTCACGTGAAGACAATGTTCGATAAGCATGGATTATCAACTTGAAATGAAAGATTAGAAAGTAAAGTAAGGCGGTGCATCTGTACTAAGCACGTTGGGCCATCGTTATTAGAGCTGTGAGACGGAAGTACATTGGGCCTCATAGCGCATCTTACGTCGTAAACCTTCGGATGAAGACGCTAACTCGACTTACAATTTTTACCCATTCGCAGAGGCGATAGCATTTTCACAATTCGAAAGCAGAAAAATAAAATGGCCGCACAGAAAAAGTTTACAAGCCCTGTGGAATGATCATCAGAAAAGTAACCCCGGAAAAATTAAAATTAGACAAAAAGGCGAACATTAATAACGCATTTTTCTCACGCAGCAGAACTACAAAAAGCGCTGGCTTTTTCTGAACTGCTACAAAAAGTCGCCACGCTATAATAAGGCAGGTGAAAGTTCATTGATTTAGCATGGTGGACCTCTAAGACCAAGTACCCTTAAGAAACCAAAAGGAACATAGGGTAACCCTTTATGAAGAAACTCGAGACAGAAACTCGAAAACTGCGGTCGCGGTCGAACGTCGCTGTTAGTAAAAGTGAAACCAATACTTTTGAATGTCCTTTTAGTTCAGCCTCAATCTTACCTTTGTACAGTTTGTAAACTTTCTGTTTGTACAGTTCATATTTTTAAACAAGCAAATTTCGCTAAGAAAATTAGAAAAGTAAGCAACAATCGTCTACATGAACACAAGAGAGCCTCAATTTTTCGAATTGGGGAACGCCCAAGTTTTTATCGAATTCAAATTGCAAATCTAATAAACGAGAACAAATTTATGGATACAAACGATAAATTTCTAGTCAAAAAGTATAAATAAATTGAGCAACAAGAAAAGGTTTTCAGACTTGTGGTCTCCCCAGTAAAAATACAACTAACCAAATGAATAACTCAAACACTACCACACTGTACGTACAGAGTGAGAGACATGCACGTGACTGGCATCAATTTACCACAAATAACGGTGACTCTCGCTACAGAGGGAGCGTGCCAGGCAACCTTAACTTCACTATCTCATTACCAAAGTTACGTTCTAAAGCTGTGCTTATCCTTCTGTGTGGCTCAGCTCCTTGTACAGGCTTGCGAACGATAATACGTTAATGTTAAGAGATATGAACCGTACGTAGAGAGCGGACTGTAACTTAGTCTATCAGCTGCCACTGACTGAGTGAAATGGAGAATATACATGTATACATGTATAAGCATGGCCCGCAAGGTATATCGAAAATAAAATTTCTCTGCTATTCTAGACTTTCTTTGTTAAAGCACATATTAAAAACATAAGTTTTCATCAACATTTGACGTATAAAGTATACATGCAAAATTTGAAACTTCAGCATAACTAATTCCATTGACTTTCAATTACAGCCTCTCCCAAATAATGGCAAAAAATCGTAATAATTTCAACGTTCTTGACTTGTGCCAAACAGCCTTGCCGACGGCGAAGTTCATGTTGGACTTGTTTTCTCTCAGAGGAGTCGACTGATGCAAAAATAATTTTAAAATCGTCTTCATGGTTCAGATAAGAGTTAAAGCCTCCGTAACTACATCGAATGTGTTATACATAGAGGAATGGTGAAGGCACAATTTAGTGAGGAGATTACAAAACGCGGAATCTATGTGCAAAATGCGCTCACACACAAGATTCCTTCCGCAAAGAAAGAGTAAATTGAGAAGGAAGTATATGAGACATGACAAAAGTTAAAGAAGAAAGTACTAGATGCTGGAAACAGGACAGCAGTGAACCGAAAAAAGATGGTACGCGACAAAACTAAAAAAAAACTAATCTGCTTCTATCAGGTTATAACTGAAGTACGGCCCATTTTTTTAATTTGAAATTAAGTGAAAATCCTGTCAAAAATATATTTATTTAGTCTTTGACATAGTCACCATTTCTATTAATTACATCTTCCCATCTTGCCATAAGCGTTCTGATTCCTTCTTCATAGAATTTAGCCAGTTTGGACTCAAAAAAAGAAACTAGTTTCATTTCGACCTCTTCTCTTGAAGTAACCCTTTGTCCCATTAAATGATTCTGTAAGCTCCTGAAAAGATGAAAATTGGTTGGAGCAAGATCAGGAGAATATGGTGGTTGATGCATGATTTCCCAGCCAAATTCTTCAATGAGATTTTTGGTTCCTCTTAAAGTGTGGGGTCTGGCATTGTCATGGTGCAGAATCACTTCTTTTCGATTGATCAAAGAAGGCCGTTTTTCCTGTAAAACTGCTTTTAAAGGAGTTAGCTGCTGACAGTAAACTTCAGATGTTATTGTTTGATTGTCACCCATTAGATCATAATAAACTAATAAACAATGCTTTTCAAATCCCACCCTACACACAAAAGAATTTTCTTAGGGTGCAGTCCACTTCTCGGCTGTGGAATTGGCTTTGAACCACGACTTAGCCACTGGTTTTTGCGTTTAACATTGTTGTAAAGAATCCACTTCTCGTCTCCAGTTATGATTTTGTTTGAAAAAGGTGCCTGAAGTTCACGAGAACGCAGAGAAAAACAACAGGTCACACACTGTTGCTTGTTGATTTCTGACAAATCGTGTGGGAACCATTTCCCAGCCATTGAGACTTTGCCAAGTCTTTTCATTTCCCGATATATGGTTATATAGCTTACATTAAAGGTTTTACTCAGTTCTCTAGTAGCGCAGGTTGGATTTTCATCAATGGCAGCTTGCAATTGCTCAGAATTGAGTTATTTGAGCATTCTGCTCTCGGTTCGTCTTTCCGGCTGAAGTCATCCTTTTTGAAACTTGAAAACCATCTTCTGCAGGTCTTTTCATTCACAACACCATTTCCATAAGCGTCTTTGAGTGTTTTTGCTGCTGAGCTTGCCGTATTGCCTTTATAAAATTCAAACAGTAAAATTTGCCTGAGATGCTCTTTACTTGGAGTGTACATTATAGGGCTGAAAATAGTTATTAATTACTATAATTATCACACAATCTGAAAGAATAATTATTTTATTAATTACCATAGAAAAGCACACAACACTAACAAGCTAAATTGAAGTAATTGTGCCCTAAAAATCTAGCTCAAAAATTGAACAGAACTTCTCTTACAACCTGCTGCAACAAGAAGGCCTACCTAACCCTCAGCTCAGGAGCTCACATTTTCTTCCTGGGAGTGATAATTTCTGTAGATCCAACAGTTGTTTCCCCACTAAGGGAATCGTCCATATAATATAAATATGTTGACAACATTTAGCCAAAAAGTTGCTTGTACTGCGTGTAATTATTTTCCCCCGCATGAGCCAAAAAGTGAATCTGCTACTCAAATTCTGCACAGAATTCTTGCGGGTGAGTTTTAATTTCCAACACGCGATAAAATCACCAGTTTGGAGACCTGTATGGCAATGCATAGGATAAAGCAACTAGGTCATTCTTGGTCATGAACGCAAGAAAGTGCGTTGGCCGTACCTGAAACTAAAAGCAAAACAGAGAACATACGTACGGCAGACCACTCACTATTCATGAGCAAAAAGGGCACCAGGTCGAGTCATATCAGAGCGACAAACCTACGGAGATCAGAAGCGGTCATCACTCTCCCAAGAAATCGAACACAGCCACACACTCAGAAATCGAGCACAAACCTCATATGGAAACGATCAGTGATTACCATTCCAGGAATGAAATCGACAGGAAGAAAGAGTGTCATTTGAGTAAGAGAAGCGAGTGTTTGCAGGAGCTGAGCCCGGAGGCAAGTAAGGTCAATGTCGGAGCGATGTTATTAGATGACCAGCAGCCGCAGCCACCGTCATCTGGCGTCACGGCCCTTAACGAGCGCTCGCCGGCCTTCGAACTCCCATGGTTCTCACTCGGCCGCCGGGCCGTCTGTGGTTGTCTGCAACCATGGGGGCAATGTCTGTGCTGGTTTACTCTACAACCATAAGAGCAATGTCTGTACTGGTCTATAACCATGGGGGGAATCCCTGTACTGGTCTACAACCAAGGAAGGAATGTCTGTAATGGTTTACAACCAAGGAAGGGTGTCAGTGCAGGTCTACAACCAAGGGAGAGATGCCTCTACTAGCTTACAGCCAAGGGAGGAATGTCTGTATTGGTCTACAACCATGGGACCAGTGTTTGTACTGGTCTACAACCAAGGGTCTACCATCAGTGCTGGTCTACACACAAGGTAGAAGGATACTGATCTTCAACAAATCTAGGATGAAACAGATGAAGTCGAAATCTTCATTTTAATGCTCCGTTTCTAAGCCCGCTCTGTTTCATTAACAAAAATAATAATTAAACTCTTGAAAGTAATTATCCTTATTGCTTCATCATTTTTTAGACACTTTACGAAATAAAAAATAGTATGATTGCACTGAAACTTTTGGAAACGGACTTAGAAAATTGCACGAAAGTCGTAGCCTCTCCACCCTAGTATTGGCAGATGGCCTAAGCCTGCTCAGAGACCTCACCTTAGTGCCAGCAGATGGCCTAAACCTCCTCAGAGACCTCACCTTAGAGCCAGCAGATGGTCTAAGCCTCCTCAGAGACCTCACCTTAGTGCCAGCAGATGGCCTAAGCCTCCTCAGAGACCTCACCTTAGTGCCAGCAGATGGCCTAAGCCTCCTCAGAGACCTCACCTTAGTG
>JACJUY010004186.1:76070-89078 GCA_014220935.1 Platorchestia sp. MABIK | reverse complement strand
GGGCAGACACAGCACCAGAGGGGCAGACACAACACCAGAGTGACAGATACAGCACCTGAGGGGCAGACACAGCACCAGAGTGGCAGACACAGAGGGGCAGACACAGCACCAGAGTGGCAGACACAGAGTGGCAGACATAGCACCAGAGTGGCAGACACAGAGCGGCAGACACAGCACTAGAGTGGCAGACACAGAGCGGCAGACACAGCAGCAGACCGAGGTGCGGTGGCCACATCAGCAGTCACTTCAGGCCTCGTAAAAAAGCAATAAACTCGAGTCCGGTGTCACCTGCGCAGCCACCCTGACACCGATGTAGGCTGCCCAAAATTTTATTCTGGTAAAACTGCTCAAAATAAAAAAGTAAGACGTGAGCACGGGCTTAGACGCGTTTTTTAAAGTTCTCAGTCTGCGTTGGGAAGGACTCGATTTTTTTTCAGTTCTGCGCACTGTGATTATTTAGAGAGTTATTTATGAAGGAAATGAGTGTGTTTTTTAGTAAATGAGTTAAAATGGTTAACAGTGATTGAGAGTTGATTGTTTTTGAGTTGGTATTTAAGCATTGAATGAGAGTGGAGTATTCGCTTTGTTCTCTCAAGAGTCGATATTAAAGTGTTACAAATCTTCGACATTAATAGGTGACATTAATATAGAAAATTGTTGTTTTTTCATATAACATTTCAAATCTAACGACCTTTAGCTACGCCGTAGTCCCTACATTCATTTTTCATTCTCCTGTTCATCGGCTTAACAACATAAAAATATTCATGGTGGACAGATTATATTATAAGATTTAAGTATATATATCTTACGCAAAACTTGTTCAAGTTTTCTGAGAGACTTTGAAGGGGAAGGAGAGTTAAGGTGTACTAAGGAGACACTCTTTGCATCCAACTGATTTAACGACTCTGCGACCACCGTCTCAATCACTAAAGAGCAAGTCAGTAAAGAACAAAAAAGAGAGAACAACAGTACACGTGCTTCAAATCCATTGTGAGGTATAACTAGCTGTTGATGGCGTGCATTTTCATTTAGTGTGCATTTCCATATATTACGGTGGTGGCGGGTAGAGTCCTGGAATCTGGTAATAAAGACAGTTTGAACAATTTCTCAACGATTTAAACTTCTCTAACAATTTATACAATATAGACAATCTAAGCAATTTCATAATTTCAAAACATTTAAGCAATTTAAACATTTCAGATAATTTAAAAAAATTGAACATTTTGAACCCCTAGAACAGTTTAAAAAGTTTAAATACTTTAAACAATTTAAACAATTAAAACAATTAAAATCAATTTAGACAATTTGAACAATTTGTGCTCCTTGAAGTGTTTGGAGGATTTAAACAATTCAAATAGTTTATTTACCACAAGTGACACGTCAATTAGATTGTCTCTCAAGTCCATTACAATAAACATATTTGGATATACACAGACACCCTGTTAAGTTTAGCAACTCCTAGCGCGGTAAAGAATTCCCTGAACATATTTGGATATACACAGACACCCTGTTAAGTTTAGCAACTCCTAGCGCGGTAAAGAATTCCCTGAAGAATTCCCTCTCGGAGTTGATCTATAAGAAACACGCCTCTCAGTTCGACAAATGCACCACATTTTATGGATAACACATTTGAGCAATCTCCGAAAGACATTTTTTCATGCAGTATTCTTTCAGAAATTTGGCATCACTATCCAAATTAAGGATGAATTTCAAGGTAAACTAAGATCGGGTTTCTCAAGCCCTGAGTCACCGCAGACTTCGCTAAGTGAGAAGATTTAACAAGGCAGAGATACAAATACACAACAGTTTCGATTTTGAAACTTTTGGCCTGTATCTAAACAAGGGAGCACCGAGAGAATTTTTTTCTGTCTCGTCCTTTTTCTCCCAAGGTCGCCCCCTCATCAAGGTACGACAGTTAAGACCATTCATCAAGGCTCGACGATTAAAAGAGTCAATACATCGATTTTTAAATTTTGATCCGATTAGTGTGAAATTTGGCCAGTATATGTATGTTCTAAAAAACCCATTTTACTCGTGTAACTTTTTCGATTTAGAACTTAGATTTTTGGAAAAATTGGAGATATTGGTGTTTTAGTTCATTTTTAAGGCAATTTCAAAAGAATAGAAGTCAATGAGTTTTTGTTCTAGAACAAATTCAAAGACAGTTTTGAAATTCTCGTAACATTGCAAACAAACTGACATTCTTGAATTTACTATTCAAAACTTTTCATTTTCTTTTTATACTCGACATTTATTATTAACTAAAATATAGCAAATTTTTGGTTATGAACTGTGATAAAAAAGTGTAATGTACAAATTGGGAAATCGAAGAATGTCACTTTGTTAGAAATAATTCAACGATTCTAAAACTGTTTTTGTTTTTCTTAGCACAAAAACTCACCGACTTCTATTCTTTTGAATGTAGAAAATGAGGCGTTTTTCAGTATAAGCCCACAACAAATTTTTTTGTTGAAGTGTAATACAATGGACAACTTTTGTATTTGAATACTGTTTTTATGTTTTTACAATCTCCATGTATAATTTCATATTTAAACTGTGAATTGTAATATACAAGTAAAAAAATGATTAATTTTTGAAGAATGGTAAATTTTTAATTTGTGGTCTGATTTTTTAAAAAATTTGACCATTATATGTAATTTCTAAAAAGAAACACATTATGTTTCATTCATTTCTTTCGATTTAGGCGTTAGTTTTTTGAAGAAATTGAAAATATTAGTTCATTAGTTCATTTTTAGTGATATTTCAAACGAATAGAAGTCAATAAGTTTTTATGCTAGAACAAAATCAAAGACAGTTTTGGAATTCTTGCAACATTGGTAACAAACTAAGAGTACCAGATTTCTCATGTTTTGTTTTGTTTTCTCTTCAAATGGGGTAAAAACTTCATGATTTTTGGTTCCCTTACCCCCTCCCCCCTTGATGGGGGAGAGGGGGGGGGAGTTCTAGCGTCCGTAGAGCCATAAAATTTTAAGGCTCAATCCATCGTCTAAGGATCCTTTTTCATCAAAAAAGAAAAAATTGCCCATCGCGCCGACAGGGGCCTGGGTTGATTAAGACCATTATCCCATCAAGGTACGTCGTATAAGACCGCTATCTCATCAAGGTACGATAATTAAGACCGCTATCTCAACAAGGTTCAACGATTAAGACCGCTTTCTCATCAAGGTTCGACGATTAAGACCTCTATCTCATCAAGGTTCGACGATTAAGACCGTTATCTCATCAAGGTTCAACGATTAAGAACGCTTTCTCATCAAGTTCAATGATTAAGACCATTATCGCATCAAGGCTTGACGATTAAGACCGCTATCTCATCAATGCTAGACGATTAAGACCGCTGTCTCATCAAGGTTCAAAGATGAAGACCGCTATCTCATCAAGTTTAATGATTAAGACTGCTATCTCATCAAGGTTCGATGATTAAGACCATTATCCCATCAAGATAAAACGATCAAGACCACTACGTCAGGTTACGTCGGTTTGTCACGCGGACTCAACACAAAAAATCAGGCGTCATGACGTCGTTGTAATGATCACACAGAAATCCCATGTTCTTGTTCTCATGAAGAAGAAAATAAACATTATTCGGAATGCCAGACGTGATGAATAATGAACTGGAATGCATTTTCGAAATGTTAAGACAATGCTTTTCAACCGTGGTTGTTAGTTATGTCAATAAACCAAGGTCAATCGTTTTCAATCGTTTCCTCAATCGTTACCTCAATCGTCAGTGACGTCACCAAGTGAATCTCCTACAGGTTATTTGGGAGGTTTTGTTGAACTTAGTCGAGTTTATGCGGGATTCTTTGTCACCTTTGCACCGCTTGATAAAGTTTGCAGATTTTCATTGTTAAGCGAAATTCAAGAGCATAAATGATGCACCCTTTGACACATGCTCTTTTTTTTGCAGCTCTGTCTTAACTTTAATGCTGTTTAATAAGATGTCCCTTAGAGCTTTTCCTCACTTGCACAAAAACAGCATGCCACTCAATAATTTTCTTAGTTATCCTTTAGAAGCGGCAAGTATTTCTACTTGATTAGTATCAATTTGATTTCTACTTGATAAGTAAGCAACAAGTATTTCTACTTGATTAGTATCAATTTAATTTCAACTTGATTAGTGAGCAGCAAGTATTTCTACTTGATTTGTATCAATTTGATTTCTACTTGATTAGTATCAATTTGATTTCTACTTGATTAGTAAGCAGCAAGTATTTCTACTTGATTGGTATCAATTTGATTTCTACTTGATTAGTAAGCAGCAAGTATTTCTACTTGATTGGTATCAATTTGATTTCTACTTGATTAGTAAGCAGCAAGTATTTCTACTTGATTAGTAAGCTGCAAGTATTTCTACTTGATTAGTAAGCAGCAAGTATTTCTACTTGATTAGTAAGCAACAAGTATTTCTACTTGATTAGTAAGCAGCAAGTATTTCTACTTGATTAGTAAGCAGCAAGTATTTCTACTTGATTAGTAAGCAGCAAGTATTTCTACTTGATTAGTAAGCAGCAAGTATTTCTGCTCAGCAGTCCCGCACGAAAATTTGTTCATCTCAGTTCAATTTTTATCCTTTAAGAATTGTATCCTCTTCCTTTGTTTACAAAATCCATGATAAAGCTCTTGCAAACAAGTTTATGAAAGAGGAGATACCCATAACTTAACTACACTACTTAAGAAATTACTAACCCATATCTTAACTACACCCACTAACGATAAATTAATAACCCATATCTTAACTACACCCACTAACGATAAATTAATAACCCATATCTTAACTACACCCACTAGCGATAAATTAATAACCCATATCTTAACTACACCCACTAACGATAAATTAATAACCCATATCTTAACTACACCCACTAACGATAAATTAGTAATCCCCCATGGCTTAACTACGCCTATGTTTTAGCTAAATATTGATACCCCTTACCTTAATTGAAGCTTTAGTTACTTCTATTCTTTGAGTTGCAGCAATCTGATGAAGAACTACGCTCAGTTCGCTCATAAAAACAATTGCTAAAACGCGATACACGTCGTGCGAGGCAGAAGACGTGGCTTCTATTGATTTGACTAATTCCTTAGATTCTCATGAACCGATGCGATCAGCACCGAGACTTTCATGCCGCTCTAAATTTGATATTAAAGATTTTATTTGACGAGAGAGTTTGCTTTGTTAGACAAAAGTATGATGATGAACTGCTCACTGACCTGGGAATGAAATTAGGCGCATTTCTAACTTTGAGTTTTTGCGGGCATATGATGTATGAGGTCATATCTGATTGTTTTCCTAAATTGTGTCTTCTTGTCTATATGTTACATTTGTGTGTTGTTTTCATGGGCCTTGGGAGACAAGTAAAGTGAATGTTCATTAATTTTGAATTTCTTTGCCAAAGCGTAAGAGCAACCTTTCTATTGCTCGAATTTTCGAAATAGCTCTGTTGTTGTTGATGGGGATTTTAACGTGAAGATTGAAAAAATCGAAAATTTTCAACTCAGAAAATTTTCAAAATGTTCAACATTGAATTTCAAAGCAGGAAAATAGATACACTAAAATTAACTTATAGTTATAATTAGGGAATAGAGATTTTTTAATATCAGGTAGTAATTATTCCTCATCGCTATTTGAATATCTCTGCTCTCTGCAGAGACATTCAAATATCATAGAGACATTGAAGAAAATCTTTGAATGGTGGAAATTAAACTCATCGTGGAAATCAAAATAATAATACATCTTTTGAAATTCTTCCAATTTTTTTCTTCAACTTTTAGTCATGTTCAAATTGAGTACAGTTCCTTCATTACTAAATTTTCGCACATTGCGATACACAATTAGCTTAGCTGGGAATGATCTGATAGGAAAAGTTTCTGAAAATAACGGATACCTGCCTGTAGCATGTTATTTGAATGCAGCAATTCACGGTAAAAACTCGGTGCTCATTTGTTCGTTTCATCCTAAAGGGATTGGATTAATTTTATAGAACTTACAAAGCAGATTACTATGTATTTCACAGGATAACTGGATCACGTTTAAAGCTTAGGACTTGTTAAAAATTAATTTCTGCATCTAATGAGACCAAGTATATTTAAATCGGTTCACTATTTTCTATTTTATTTGCATTCAAAAGTAAGGAATACATTTTTTTTGAAACTCCCTGTACATTGACCGACTCGCTTTTGTGCGCGTACTTGTTACAAAACTCTTACATAAATATATTTCATCAATACATAACATTAATCCAGGTATATATGACACACTTTGTGTGTCATGGGCCCATACGACTCACGTAAGTGGGCCAACCATGACACACTGAAGCCAAGTCACTACCATTTCACATAAATGTTTCGCATCCACATACAAGCCAATAAATACACGGAATGGCCGACATTATTAACAAACTAGTGTGTACAGCCCGTCAAAAATGGCGGGATTCCATACCTTTCTTGAACAAATTTTCCAGACGTGGATGACAAACAAATGCATCCATCCTAACAGTACCCGTGAAAAAAAAATTCTTGTACTCGTGCACTGGTGAAACTCGTATCACAGATACGGTAATTATAACTATCCTCATGAGCGTGACGGGGAAATGGCAGAAGCAAATTCTAAACAAATAAACCAAGAGCATTATTAGGTAGTAGAAGGACTCATGGAAATTCCACGGACAATGTCATCGTTAAGTTAGGTAGACCCGTGAAAAAATTTCGTCAATATAACCTAACCTATGTTAGACTAACCTATAATATCCTAACGTATCCTAACCTAATCAAACTTCTCCTAACCGAACCTATCCAGGTAAAATGTCAAGCATATCAATGTATGTAAAGGCCATCTTTTAATGTTACATTGAGAAATTCGGTCTCCATGATGCCGCAAACTCTGGCGAAAGCGTAACAGATACCAAAAAAATAAATTTACATCCTATGTTTCTTAAGAAGCGGACACCAAACATACATATAAAAAGAAGTATAAATAAACACACAACGGATATTATTAGGTTAGATTTGAAGAAAAAATAGCAATTATCTTAAAACTTTAGAAGAGTGACATGAATTTTTACCAATTATAATGAAATCCCACATTCTATCAAGAATTTTTTCACCGTATACAACGTATGTGTGTAATTTAACTTTCCAGATCGTTTGAATACGTAGTCAAAAATGATACCCCAAGATGTACCAACTTACACATCAAAATCTTGGTGATAATGCGATCTATTAAAATTTCTCTCATCATTGTTTCTTCAACTTTGTTTCCCTGTTCTTCTCCTACAACTTGCAAAATAAATTTATTTACTAATCTTCGAAGTTATTCATTTCTTATGACTTTGGTAAAAGTTTATAAAAGTGAACTTGTGCTGATTTGTGCTTGGAACCACTGGAGGTAACGTCAGGTGTTTTCAATAAACTTGATAGAATACCATGAGGTACTTGCCCTGCACTTTGCAGAGAAAGCTGCATCCTCGGAAAAACACGGAAGTATCGCTCGAACCTGTGCACGGGCGGTTTTCTGTCGCAGCCAGACATTGTAGTTACGGAAAAGGGCAAAAAATCTTACGTAGCGCCACACGGAACAGGAGTTCTACTTTTCCATCAGGAATGAGGGTGCCATGTTGCATGTCGAGCTGCAGAACTGTTGCCCATAAATTCAATGCCTATGATCACAAAATGAACTCAAACAAGAGTGATAGCTTTTTTGCTTGCTTAATGTTTACGCCGTCGCGCGAAAGACCTGATTTGCGTCTCCTCGAGCCATAAAAGAAAGGCCAAGAGCCCGAAGGGCTGCGCAACCAATTGGTTCTAGCCTCATAAATTCGAAATGAAACCCATAAATTGTCTGCCAAAAAGAAGCGTCTCTCATAAATTGTGTTTCACGACCAAAGGCACATTTGGAAGTCACTTTTGCCTAGCTTCGTCTGTTGTTCTTGCAGTAGCAGAGCTAATTTTGGCGCACTTTTGAACGAGTTAGAGCTTGATGCACTGCATTTAATCTCGTACGCTAGCCTCCCGAAGTCGTTTCTCAATCGAACGAGGGTAGCCTGCTTCATTACTGGCAGCAGCAGCGGCGGCTGCGTTTTGGAAACGAAGAAATTCTCTCCCTCCCCCCTCTTCCTCCTCTCATCATTTCGTGACGATGCTGGACTGTTGCAAATGTCTGCACTTATTTAGCTGGGAGAAACATTTCTTAACTTCCACTCCTCGCGATTCAGCTGGGGAAAAAAGAAAAGGACATAAGAAGATTTAAGGAACATGCGTAGAAACGTGCATTTAAATTTTTTTCAAAAAGCTCAAGTTTAATTTAAAAAATGTCAAGTTCAATTTTGCAAATCTCAAGTTTAATCAATATCAATAAATCTCAATACAATTAAATACAATACAATTAAATTTTTTTGTGAGAATGCATATTTATTTAAAAGTGTTGGCACTGAAAATAGAGTAAATCGAATTTCAGACAAACCAAGCTGATGTGATTTTGTACTTAATTTGACATTCTTCTAGTTTTACCTATGAATCATTTGCTAAACAGATCATCGGTACATATATCTATTTCCAAAAATGATCCAAATAAACACCATGTAACGAGTAATGGTGTGACAACTAGCAAACTGCACTGAATGAAAAGTTAAACATTACACAGCTTCAAAATTACATTTAAACAATAAGGCTGCTACAATAATGATTTATTATTTCATGTTATATAATATAGTATTATACATAAAGTATAATACCAAATTAGAGGCCAATCTCTTAACTAACCATTCAAATTCTACACATTTGTACCATAGCTAAGTGCATTTATACGTTATCTCCCATCTTTAAATCTTCTAACGCACGTATTCCAGCAAAATGCTTCTGTATTTGACTGTAGAAGCGTTGACATAGCCTGGGTGTTATGGATTCATCTATTATTTATTCAAGGAAGAGAATTCGGTGCTCAGTATTGATCATTCCTTTTGGCATGGAGTTCAGCATCTCTGTCATTCTGAGTGCTAATAAGGGCTTCAGTTTTGCTTTCAATGCACTCCAGCATTCTTCCATGAGAGTAATTGATGCACTGTAAGGACTTGCTCGAAGCAACATAGCGCCAGAAAATTCTTCTTCATATCAAAAACAGTTTCAAGACCTACACGTACTGGGGCGTTATCACTTACTACTATGACATTGTTAAGAGGCTCTGTTACTGCACGCAGCATTTCGCGAAGCCATTCTTGACAGCCTTCTTTTCGGTCACTTCCTCTCCGCCTCTGCGGATACACGAGACCTTGTTGTGATATCCCTGCGATAACATGTACTGTATATTCTTTCCTCTTGAGGTCGGACACTTGACTGAACAGCGAGTTCCTTTACGAGAACGACTTTCACTACGCCGTAAGAAAATATTAACATTGGTCTCGTCAATGAATATTATTAATTTACCATCGGCCATCTTGTCCATCAGTGTCTGCACATAACACTTTCTTTTTTCTTTGTTGCTTTCGGAGTTCATTTTAAAAGGTTCTGGAAGCACTTTTTTTATTTTGTATAATTTGCAATCCAAATATTTATGAATAGTAGTTGTGCTGACTGAGATCCCAACTTCAATTTAAATTTTCAATTGAATCTCCTGAAGTGTAATAAGTGGATTTTTTCCCACATATGTGAGCATTAGTTCGATATTTTTCTCTGTTAATTTTTCACAGTACCAACCTCAGTGCTTTTTGACATGATTGTCGGATCGACGAAGCCATCCATTTGCAGTTTGAACAGCTGCACCGTTGGCACGGGCTATTGCCTTCCAATCATCATTACTTTCAGCGGTGGTGATAATGCGAAGTTTGGTATCATGCCGGGTTCTTTTTTTATACGCGCCTCTTCTCGAGCTGAGTTTTGCTTGCACCACGTTTTTCTATGATTTCTTCTCCAACTTCTTTTGAATATATTTCACTTCGGCTGCTCTTGAAAGAAGACATCATGAAGGGTTGACGCGGCTTTTAAATTAAAATGACGCATGAAATACTTAATAACCATAGTCACTTGAAATGCAAGATGTATAATGAAACAGTGGAATATTTTCACATAAAACAAGATGTACATAAGCTTTTCAAAATTAATTGAACTTGACCTTTTTGAAGTATAGCCTACTTGAGACTTTTCAAATTAAACTTGATCTTTTTAAAATTAAACTTGAGCTTTTTAAATTAAACTTGATCTTTTTTAAATAAAACTTGAGCTTTTTAAAATTGAATTTGACCTTTTTAAATTAAACTTGAGCATTTTTGAATTGAATTTGAGCTTTTTTGAATTAAAGTTAAGAAGCTGCAGCAAGCAGACTTACTCTCGAGGTCTCACGTTAAGATGACCAAAGTGTCACTGCCTGTAAAACATGAGAGTTTTTGAGGTACCTAGGCGCTATCTCACCTTCTCGTGCATCAGTGATACGAGTTTTTAACACGTGTGCCACGGTAGAGGAAATAAGGTAGAGTCATTTGGGAAACACGCCTCCTCTTGTTTGGCTAGTCAATAAAACGGGTTCATTTCAAACAAACTTTATGACGTCACCATTGCGACATGTCGTTAGGCCAATAGCGGAGCCAGATTTGGGCTAGCAGCGTTGCCAGATGCAATATGAGCGCTGCTATTGGTTTGTTGCCATGTCATTAGCATTGCCACTCGGTCGACGAAAAAACTGGTTTGATCCACCTTGTTTCTTCTACCGTGACGTGTGCGGAGTGCTAAGCATGTATATTGGGCTCGACGACTTACAACTATATTCTCAGAGTGAGCTTCAATAGAAACATTTCATGAAGCACAAGTCTCAGTTTATTTCCATTTCATTTTGATTGTTGCACTTGAAATACATGGTGAGTTAATGTTCAAGATGATTTTTAATATTTTGAGAAGTAGTTGTAATTATCAACGACGGTGCTTTTATGGAAAGTATCTTCGTATGTTATTTGCTTTAGATTTTCACAGCAGAAAAACGTGCTCTAGAGACATTCAATGTTTCTTTGCAGAGTTGCTTCATGTTACCAACATTAAAACTTGGTTGATCAAATTTTTACACGTAGCTTTGAACTGCACATTGTTTTAATTCGTATGGTGAAATCATAACAGTAAATTAAATGCTTGTTGGGGTTTTGTTACCTATTCTTTTAAATATATATGCTCGCAGGCCTCATTGTACGTATCTATGTCGAATACATTTGTATATTGAAAATACATTTCTTATAGCTTCTATGAATTATATATGTGCAGAATATTTTTGCGAAATTGGTTATTTGTTACCGAGTTTTTTCTAAACACAGAAACCAATTTCTGAAGTCAAGTTGAGACTTATGGCGTCAAAGAAAATTGAAAATGTCTGTTTTTATTTTTATTTTGTACTGAAAATAATGGGAATGATCGTCCAATATTCACAAACCTTGTAACGAAAACTCCAAAAATTAAGAAAATAAGGCATTTAGATTCATTTTTTAAAATCAAATGCACGTACTATTCTTAACAGAAAATTTCATAGTTTATCATTGAAGTAACTGTTGGAATCACTCAAGCCACTCAAGCTTCATCTGTCTCTGCAATTCAATAAAAACGCAGGAACGAAACAGCTCCGTCTATGCATGCCGCAGCCTACCAACAAATAGCGAGAATTTCAGCGTCTTCGATCCGCTCCAACTTTTAGGAACGTCTGGTCGACAAAATCGGCAACGATGCGGTGGTTTCTTGGCTTTTTTGCCTAGCTTTTACGACTTCACTTGCCCGCAAAAAACGATCCCCTTAAACCCTGCCTCCGTTCGGAGAAAACTTTTAATTGGGCTGACAGAAAGAAAATCAACTAAATTGTACTGGTTGCGGTGCCAGAGACGCCGGCAGTTCGGGTGCAGCTGGAGTGAAGGCTGAAATTCAACCGTGGAAGGAGGGACATGAACTTAGTTGTCTTCATGCTGCATTCCTCAACCAAAAATTGAAGTGAAAAAATGAAAAAATGCAAAACCGAAAAATCTGCTTTAAGCGCAGGGAAAACGTGGAAGGAGGGACATGAACTTTCATGCTGCAGTCGTCAATCAAAAAATTGAAATATTAAAATGAGAATAAATGACAAAGCTTTAGGATTTGCTTCAAGCGCAGGTAAATTGGTTTTAGAAATCCTTTTTAGTTTTTTTCATGTCTTTGAATTTCATGGTGTATCTAAAACGCTGACTTAATTCTAGTTCTTTATTACTGAAATGCCCATTGTTCAGGAAACGTTTGTAAAGTAGTTTTAGACACCAATAGAATAAATATAGTAGTTTGCTTCGCAGTCTTTTTAGTTATCTGCTTCGTTTGGAAGACTACTTTTCTCCTCCTTCACCATACCGTTCATGAAACAAAGGCTCTTACTCTTCTTCTCAAGTGAAAATTTCGCAATGTTAGTTAATTGACCTGGAAAAATGTGTTATTGGATCGCTTTAACATGAGAGCGATAATTCAGTTGTCTAATATTTATAAGTTCTTTTTAATTAATTGAAGTGATGTGAGCAAATGATAAAAATTTAGGGGATGTGATATGTACGGACTGTTATTTTTTATATGATGTGTGCTAATGATGTAAATGATCGAAACAGTCATTTCGGTATTTTCGAATTTTCAATAAAAAAGAGAGAACCAGGAAAATGGTGTAAAACAATTTTTATTAAAATGTATTCTCGAGGCTGTAAAAGACTCGTAAAAATGGACGTTTCGAAATAAATGATTTGACGCGTGCTAATTATTTAAAAAAATGTGATTCGTTCTTATTTGCTGCAGGCGGTGTTGTAGCCGTGGGTGGTGGCGTTGGAGTGGTGGCGTTTTGAGTGGTGTGCGCAGCGTTGGAGGGGGCGTTGGAGTAGTGGTGTTGGAGAGGTGGGAGGCAGCGTTGAAGTGGTGACGTTGGAGCGGTGGGAGGCAGCGTTAGAGGAGTGTGCGTTGGAGCGATGGAGGCAGCGTTGGAGGGGTGTACGTTGGAGCGGTGGAGGCATCGTTAGAGGG
>JACJUY010004186.1:62790-76034 GCA_014220935.1 Platorchestia sp. MABIK | reverse complement strand
GCGGTGGAGGCAGCGTTGGAGGGATGTGCGTTTAGCGGTGGAGGCAGCGTCGGAGGGGTGTGCATTGTAGCGGTGGAGGCAGCGTTGGAGGGGTGTGCGTTGTAGCGGTGGAGGCAGCGTTGGAGGGGTGTGTGTTGGAGCGGTGGAGGCAGCGTTGGAGGGGTGTGCGTTCCATCAGCCGGGATCTAATTTGCCGTCAACGCGGGGCGCAAACTGCATTAGGGTGACACCTTCCTCCTGCTGATGAGCTCCCCTACACCTCACAGCTGCACAATGTTCCTTTTTGCCGTGTGCACACGCCGGCAATGCCGCTCCCTGTGTCATGTCTTCAGTATGTTATCAAGTTTCAAGAAAACATCGAAAAATGGATTCACATGTTCATTAACTTTCAAAGCTTCATCGATACATCGAGACTATGACGTTTGATGTGAAAAACAAGGTTTCGTACTCCGGGGCCTCTGCTCCCTGTGTATTGTGTTCAGTATGTCGTATAGCTTCACGAATACATCGAGACTAGGCCGTGTATTGTGAGATAGTAGGTTTCATACATCGTGTAAATCGTATATGAACAAGCAATGTCGTGTTTTAACGATAGTTTTTCTCTCAAACGGAATCCGGTGTGCTGAAGGCACTGAATTTTCCCTCATTTGGTGTTGTGCACTAGCATCAAGTTCAAACCGACGTGAACTATGTAGCAGAAAGATTCAGAGTCTACAAATGCCTGTATTTCGATTAATATTACACAACACTCAGCAAGTCTAAAGCAATTTACCCAAGCTTCTCTGTACGTTGTGTTTTCCACGCCTCCTACAAGTTCTCTCTAGCCCTTGAAACTCTTGTCAAACTTTCCTCGTGAGTCATCTGTTGTATTTATTGGTATTTGCCATTCACATCTTTCTGGCCACGTTTTGAAGTGTTAGGGGGAAAATTATAAATGGTCGGAGTGGATCTTTGTACCTTATTATCAACTGTTTTGACCAATTTTGAAAAAGTTTTCTCAATCATTTAAATTTTAAAAAAAATCGTGAAATATTATTGGCAGAATTGGTCTACATTCTGTCGAAAAGTCGAAGGGTGCAGACGTCTATCATATTTCTCCAGTACACTTAGTTAAGGAACGCTCGATTACTCCTAGAATTGGGGTGCATATATTGGAAATTTTCATGTCTGCAACGTTAGCTCTTGATTTTCTAATAAATTTAGCATCATATGAGCTTTAAACATCACAACATTATTTTAACTTAAAAGTCCTCAACATCATGGGAGAATATCGATGTATAATTTGTACCCATACTGTATTTTATGAATAAAGTTATTTCATATACAGGGTTACGCATAAGTAACGCACCCTTATTTATTACCGCAATATACACTGGGTATCTGTAGACCGGATACGACATGTAAATAAACTTTAAGAGTTCCTCTATCGTTTGCAATTAACCCTATCGTTATACCTTTCATAGTTTATTTATTATTAATTTTTTAAAAGGGTGCGTTACTTATGCGTCACCCTGTATCAATAAATAATTTATACCTATGTTGTTTTTCATAAATAAAGTCATTTAATATTTCAATAAATAATTTATACCTTTGCTGTATTTCATAAATACAGCATAAATGAACAACTAGTAACTTTGAATTTGCTACATAGGTCACCGGGTGCATCATTAATTTCCGCTTCTTCATTTTTAAGAGTACTAATATTGTAGACTGTGTCAAATGCCTCTCTTAGCTGCTAACATCGTAAGTTCCTAAATTATTCTTGTATAGATGAAACGCATAACTTGTCAGAGAATGCAACTCCTGGTAAACCCGGTGATCCGCATCGGCAATCAACTGAAATATTGACATCTATATACAGTATGTCCCACAAAAACCCGAGCAGAGTATTTATTTTCCCGTATTAGTAATACCATCATAATCAGTAATACCCTTTCTATTGGTTAATTTTGAAAGAAGTTAAGTGCTTTGGTATTCTTGTGATTGTATTACTGATTCGTAAAAACAAATACTCGGTTCGGGTTTTGTGGGGCATACTGCATTATAGGATCAAGTTATCCTAAACATTACACCCCTAAAAGGCCGTACTCCTTATCGTAGAATTTTCTCTCAATGTCATTGAATTATCGTTAGTGTATTTAGGTATTTTATAGCCTCTTAGAATAATACTTTGTAGTAGTAGCCTAGATACCATAGTGTCCTTATATCAGGAGGTTTCGTAATACTTGCTGTGATGAAAACGCAGAAAAGGGACGAAACCATGACACAATAAATATCCGTGGTCAAAATAAATATTAAAGTTACTCCTTCAATACCTACTGTAAAGTGTATTTGAAGAACTAAGGACATTTATCTCCTATGAGTGAGAAGCGCCAAAGAAATGACAGATGGTGACTTGAATTCTTTCTTGTCCAGAACAGCGCTGAAGAGCACAAAGGTAGCTGTACTCGATGGAGGAGTTTTGCCAGCAACATGCGATTTCTTCTTGTAAAACATATTAGCTCATGAGTGGGAGTGTCTATCACGGTAGAGGAAACAAGGTACAATCATCCCTATAGGGACAAACACACCTTTCATGTTCGGCTAGCCAATAGAACGGCTTCATTTCAAACAAACTTTATGGCGTTACCATTGCGGCATGTCGTTACGCCAATAGTGGTGCCAGGTTTGGGGCTAGCAGTGTTGCCAGATGAAATATGAGCGCTGCTATTGGTTAGTTGCCATGACGTCAGCATTGTCACACCGTCGACGAAAAAAGACTGGTTTGACCCTACCTTGTTTCTTCTCCCGTGAGTGGGACAACTAATATCATCTGAAGTAAGGCTGGGAAAATTTACACTAATTTTAATAGAGCAAAGCTGTCGTCGATGAATCCTCTGACTGTTTGATCGAACATCCAATCAAAATGCTATAACCGCATTTCAAATGAACCTCGATTCGCATGACAGCCATCGCATAGAATATTCATGTGAATCTTGATTGACATGTCATAAATTTATTCAGTTTTGACATGTCCTGTTTTGACGCGACTAAGATTGGAAATTCTGAAATTCTTTACACCAATAGGAAAAATAAAACAATACGTACATCACATTAAAGATGATATAAGGAAACTTCTTTCTCCACAATTTTTAAAGAGACTTAGTTAATCGCATTTTTATAAAAAGAGATATTCATGTAATAAAAATTGTTTATTCAGCTAATGCAAGTAAAAATGTAGTCCTATATCAATCTTTAACATCAGTTTATAAAGCCTGTAATATTTTCTAATAAAATACATATTAGACATTAATAACAAGATAGTAAATTTACAATCAAATTATTTGAAATCTGTACTTAACTGCAATCTAAGCATCTATGACAGCACTGGCAATGCTTACCAAGTTGTACAGGCAATTAAATTGCTATCTTTAGAGTCCGCCTTTGCACCGCTAGCAGCCAAGTCCGTGAGGTCGCATGTCCAGCGCTCATTGTTTCACTGAGTATAATCCGTATTAATATCAGCCGCAAAATTTTGGCATGACAATGTTTATCAGAGCGCGTGCTAAGTTGATGAATAAGTAGAGCGTAACGAATGAAAGTATGGACAGTAAATGAAGTCCCGGTAATTTAGCAGTGAGTTTCTATGACTATGCAGTTGACATCTCGCAGAGCTCGGCTTTCATTTATTAAGTTCATTTATGTTTTTTACTCGTTTTATCACAAGCCTTGAACATTAAAAAAATATTTGGCAACTTTCTTGATGTTCAGTCCACTTTCTTCAGGCTCGCTAATGTTGTTATAGCGATTAAATGATCGAAGTACAAAAATTATGGAATAATAAAAAATTCAAGAACATCGCGTTGTAGGAAGTGGATGCTAACAAATTTGTCCATCAAAGAGTTAATAGTGTTTTTTTACAATCATTGCGCTAGGGTAAATTTGTTTATATGAAAAACTAACTGGTTGAGATACTTTGGTACCTAATGACCAGTAATGAAAAGCTTAAATGGAAATATATGAGGATGTTGAACACAGTAAATGAACTATTATTTATGGCTGCAGGTAAGATTCTGCTCCTTATTTTTTAGGAGTGCGAATAATCTCTAAAGAGTTCTAACTAATAAAAGTGCTCAAAATCGAGCGATTGTTAGAGTTTAACTTCGTTTCGAATGCAAGCTTTTCAATACAATTCAAATTAAATCCTTCTCAGCTGCGAAAAAAAATTATCGTTGCCTGCCACATTCATAGGTCTTCCAAAAATTGCGTAACTATTGGAACTTTTAAACGCGAAATTGAATCAAATTTTATTCTTCTGTAAAAAAGCGTTAATATGTTTTTTTGCAAAGTATTCTCAAATTGTCACATACACGATTCATAGAACACTAGATGATAGATAAAGATTACGAGTTTCAACTATAACATTTATGACCAGGTTAGCTTCCCTTGATGAGCATTTCCTCTCAAATTACATACATCTAACAAGGGTGTTTGGGCCGGGGTGGTTTCTTAATTTATTTATTTCAGTTCTTCAACAATTAAACTGCATAAGAAATTATTCTTGATTTCCAGGCGTACTTCAACAATTAAACTGCTTTAGAGAATAACGCTTGATTTCCAGGTTCGTTAGGCGAGTTACCAAGACTCCGTTGCAAGTACGATGTCGAGTTTTGGGTGTATAGATTTCCTTGAGCTCGGTCGAGTTCTGCTTGTAATGCTTAAGTACTGCTTCCATAAGTACTGCTTCTTAGAGTACTACTTTCTTGAGTACTGCTTCCTTGAGAACTGCTTTAGCGTACCAGTCGAGTTTCGAGTACTGCTTGAGTACTGCTTTCGCGTACAAGTGACGTTTCGAGTACTGCCTTCGCGTACCAGTGACGTTCGCAGGGAACCTAGTCCAGTGTTCTGAACGACTTCCGTACGCGACTGCCTGTCCTCTTAACTACCACGCGCAGTCTGTGATCTGCAGGAAAATAGAGAATCCCTGTCACAAGGGGTGCAGAGAGGGTCAGATATCGACTGCCTATAGTGCACGATGCTAAGAAACTGTGACCGTGGACTTGCGGTGACCTGTTTAGAGTGAGAAACAGTTGACCTGTGTAGAGAATACACGATGACCTGTTTAGAGAACACTCAAACCGCCCCGATGCTATTCATATGATTTGCTAAGTGTGAAAGCCGTTGAAATTGGTTTCAGGTTTAATTAAAACAAAGCAGACAAAAGTGTGATTTGGAGGTTCTTTTTGTTTTTCAGGATGAATTACGGTGACGATGATGTCAACAATGTATCGTTAAATGATGTCAGTGGTAACTTCCAAACGACTGAATGAGCAGCTTTAGTTTTCATTCGTGCAGCTTAATTATGAATGATAGGGAGGTACTTGTATAGTGAATTAGTTAAAACTAAGAAATGTTTTTTTTAAAAAGGCTACGCAATAAAGTGATATAATATGGTTTTAATTGAATATACAAATTATTCTGTTTGGTGGATGACAGTCGCAAACAGGAGATGATGTAATAAGTTTTTTATGAACGTTTTTAAATCAGAAAATACATTTGAATGAATTATTTAACTACAATTTGCCTACTTACTCAGAATGTTGTTTGATTCATAAATACTGAGCGATGGAGGTAGATACACTTCTTCATTTAGCTATCAGTGTTTGGAATATAAGAAGTCGGAAATTCAATTTAAAAATATTAGAACCTGGTCATTCCCAATCCCTTATATTTCTAATTTTTAACTACCTTCATCTCTAAAACTTGTTCAGTAAAGTGTTACGTATCCGTAATTTCAAAAACTAGAAACTTTATATTAACACTGTTTTTTTTGAGCGACTGAATTGAGAGTATCCAAGTAGCGTGAAATGCAAGACTCGGGGCAGCCACTCAAAAATCCTCCTCAATCGATCCATTGGCGTGGAATTTATTGTTGGGCCGTGTGGCACTGAGCGGATGTCGCTTCTGCTGGGTAACTTGTTGGCCTTGTATTGGATGTGGGTGTTGGATGTGTGCCTCGTATTGGATGTGTGTGTTGGATGTTTGCCTCGTATTGGAAGTGTGTGTTGGATGTTTGCCTTGTATTGGATGTGGGTGTTGGATGTTTGCCTCGTATTGGAAGTGTGTGTTGGATGTTTATTTGTATTGGATGCGTATATTGGATGCTTGTTTGTATTGGATGTGTATATTGGATGTTTGCTTTGGATGGGAAGTGAATGTTGGATGTTTGCCTCGTATTGGATGTGAATATTGGATGTTTGCCTTGGATTGGATGCGTATATTGGATGTTTGTACTGGATTTGTATGTTGGATGTTGGCCTTGGATTGGATGTGTATATTGGATGTTTGTTTGTATTGGATGTGTATGTTGGATGTTTATATATATTGGATGTGTATGTTGGATGTTTGCGTTGGATTGGATGTGTATTTGGGATGTGTATGTTGGATGTTTGCCTTGTATTGTATGTTTGTTTGTATTGGATGTGTATGTTGGATGTTTGGCTTATGTTGAATATGCATATTAGCTCTTTCAACTATTTTGAAGATAAGAAACTGGGCATCAAATTTCGGTACATTGCTGTACTCAGCGTCGCAATTGACCAACACACCTGTAATTGATGAATTAAACGTGCCACAATAGCCTTCTTATACCTGATGATAGGTCAAATAGCTGATAATAACGCTAAGTTGTTATAGAAGAATAATTAAACATAAACCTACATATTAACAGCTTAACATGTTCACATTCACGACAATTTGAAAAGTTCACGGAAATTAAACCAAACATTCAAGTATCTCATTTATAAAAATCTACGGAAATTTAACCGAATATTTAACTGTCTTTTTAAAATATCTACGGTAATTGGACCGCACATTTAACTATTTCTTCAGATTTTAAAGCATAGCGCCGTTGCCTGCCACATTTATCACAAGCCTTGAGCTGAAAAATATAATCGAGTTCACATGAGCTGAAAAATATAATCGAGTTCTAAGTAGAGATTTTTTCAAATCCAAAAAATTTTGTAAAATTTATTTGTTCTTAGATTTACGTCGATTTCATAAAAACAGCAAATTTGGGCACAAGTGGCCAAGAAATAGAGCTGATTAATTTCGATCATGTATAAAGTTCGACGTATTAATTTTCATGAAATCATACATGGTGCAATATCAGCTTACGAGAACGTGGCGTCTTGCATGGAGGAGTCTTAGCGATGCAGGATGAGTGGACGAGTAGAGGGTAGACGAGTAGAGGGTAGATGAGTAGACAGTAGAGTACACAGCATGGCGCCGTCACGCCTCGCAGCACACACTGCAACACAAGCGGCACCGGTTTATTCATCTCAAATACACGCGATAAATACCAATACCCACACTCGATAAATACCAATACCCACACGCGATAAATACCAATACCCACACTCGATAAATACCAATACCCACACGCGATAAATACCAATACCCACACTCGATAAATACCAATACTTACACGCTATAAATACCAATACCCACACTCGATAAATACCAATACTTACACGCGATAAATACCAATATTTACAATGACGACGCTTTTTTTTTGTTATTTCATGTTATTTCATACTAAGCTATTTAATTTAACTAAGCTATTTTTTACGTATTTAGTTAAAAAATTCTGAAGAAAAATGGATTGTTCAACAGGTAAACTAAGCTATTTAAATTAACTATGCTATTTTTTACCTATTTATTGCAAGAATTCAGAAGAGAAGTGGATTGTTAAAAAGTATGTGAAGTAAAAGAGGATGAAATTGTGCAGAAAACAAAAGCCAAAGAATTTGCAAATTACCCAAGCGCTGGTAAAAAAGAGATATGTGAAGAAATAAATCCAATACTCACATCAGATGGTACCTAGCGACAACTCTGCTCCAATGGCAATTAACTTGTATTCTAGACTCCTTATCAAGCAGAAAATTAGTTTTATTAACTATTTTTAACAACAGTTTTTTAGTCGGTAGGTAAAGATGAACAAATTCATTTCATTGCTACACGGGAATATTAGAAGAACTCTCGCATCGAACTCAATGGATGTGTGCTCTATATTTAAATTGATTCTTTACACAAATGCCCGGATGAGAACAAGGTGCACGACAGCACGACACCCACACGTGACCGCGTCTGGGGTGCAACTGACTAACAAGCTGCCTCCTCAACGCTCGGGTACGGTCGTCGACGCTTCACAAAGCCCAGCGCTGTGCTTTTATAGTAGCAACAGAAACGGAATTGGCGGTGATAAGTTCACCAACGAATTTAATTTTACTAAATAGAGTTGAAAAAACTGATATATTTATGAACCTAAATAATGTGATAATCGATTTTAAATATCACGGAGAAAAAAACAGTCATTTCCACAGTGAAGTTTTGAGTGGAAAAGAGCAGCGAGGGAGTTAGTTAAATAGTTGTCGAAAGCACTGCAATAAAAGCAAATCCGCGGCATTTGTCGCACGCAAGGGCAATTTCGGGTAGTGAAGTCATCGATTTTTGGGCAGGCGGCGGTTTAGCTGTGGAGTGCGCGGCCGTAAATATCTTCTGGCAGCCGTGCTGCGGCACACCGCCAATGGCGGCCGAGCTGCGCAGTCGATCTGCGCAGCAACTCCTCCTCCTCTTCTCACAACTCTCTCTTTCTCTTTTTTTCAGTTGCTGCTCCCCATCGCCTTCCTAGTTATCTTAAGCTCAAAAAGGAAACATTCACGCAGCTCAGCAAAAACTCCTCTCCTGGTTTGAGCAAGAAATAGAGACGGTAAGAGTGACATCCGTGAGCTGGGAGAGCAAACCAGTGATGCATGCCGGCAGGACAGGAGCGTGAGTGATGTCTACAGCCCACATCATCATCACTCGTTGGCGTGTGGTGACTCTGTCATCGTACAGGAAAGCGTATACCATGCTTCTGAAAAAAAGAATTCCGTATCAACCTAAACACGAAGTGTTTCAAAGATTTGTCTAATCCTAAATAGTGCTACTGCCTATTATAACTCATGCTTCATATATAGAATAAATTTTTCTTCAGTTCTATATCATAAGTTATTTGAAAGGAGACACGATGTTAGAGGTATTCAAGAAACTTGACCACAGCTCAATTACATTGCCTCGTGACTGATTATAATTTTTACCTGTGCACCACCATTTTACAGAACAATGATCAGCTTATATGTCATATTCTTGATAGTGGCAAGTTAGCACGATGAAAAATAGGTGGAATAAAACAAGGTATACTCCATTGAAAAAAGGTGAAATGAAAGTATATCCCAACTGAAAAACATGAGAAATAAAAGTATACTCCACTGAAATACAGGGGAAATAAAAGTATACTCCACTGAAATACAGGGGAAATAAAAGTATGTCCCACTGAAAAACCGGTGGAACAAAAGTATATCCCACCGAAAAACTGGTAAAATAAAAGTAAACTTCACTGAGTATACTTCTATTACTCTATTATTACTTTACTTTTTTATAACTAAGTATTGTTTGTCATGTCTCTCCTCAGACCCAGAATTCGCTTGTCTTCAGGTCGTTTTTGAAATCAGTCTTTTTTGCCCGCCAGAGGGCGCGGTGGTGCGGCCGTGTTCCCGAGTATTGCAGTGCACGAAGCACACGGCAGCTCCGCCGAAAATTGAGTTGCTTCTCCAGTCGTAAAAGTGAGCTTTGTTACGCAAGTTTTGGCGAACATTTGCGACCCGCTCTCTTGCGGCGCAGCTTCCTCTGTGCTCGCTCGGGCAAACTGGAAGCTTGGTCAGCCGTTCTCGCAACTGGGTGGTATTGAGTGCTCTTTATTTTGGTGTGTCGCCCATGTTATGTTGGCTCATGTAGACTTACAATTACCTCAGCAGCTGGAAGATGTCTATGGTGTTCTCGGTGTCACGGTGTGCTTCTTCAAGATGAGTATCATGTACTGTTGTTCTCAGTCGAAATGTGTCATTACCACAAATGATGGTTTTGATATTTTGAAGTTTGAACTAGCATTCAAATACTTTTTGGTTCAATTATAGCTGAAAAAGAGGTCAAATTTATTTTACACGAGTCAAGCCCAATGAAATTCTTTTGTTCGAATACGCTATCTTTGAACAATGTTGAAATATGGTAAATTGCAAGTTTAATGGTAGGTGCCGATCTCATCGAATTTAACATTAGCCTTACTTAGTAAAGGTGACCTTTTTTAGTAAATTTTGGAACTTACTGTTATGTTGAAATGAATGATATTCGGATCCAGAAATTTGGAGGCTTTCGAATAGTTTCGATAGCAAAAGACGAGGAAAAATTAGTGTTAACGAAAAAACGTATATGAACCAGGTTTTAATGGCTTTTCATGGCTGGAATACGCTTTCTTCCAATTTTTTTAATTAATTCTGCTGAATAATTTAATTAATTAAGCAAACACCAATCGGAAATACATGTACGTGTTTTGAAAAGTAACACTATACAAATGCTATACTGAGGGATGTCTACTGCCTAAATCATTGTGCACTAGCGTAGAAAGTAGATATCATCGTACAGAAAAGCGTGTTCCAACACGGAGAAAACTAAGCTCTGTAACATTCTTTATTTCTATTACTTCATAGATTTTTGCTCAATGAGCTGTATTCACATTATTGTAAATGATATACTACATTGCAGGAGACGTAATTAACATGTAACTTTTGTCTATAGCTCTAGCGAACATTTATCCAAAGTTTTTATACTTTTTTAAGTTTTATTTTATTAGTTTTCATACTTTTTTATTTTGTATTCGACGTAATCACTCAGTTCATTTGATTTCTTAGTGCGCATTCACTCATAAATTAATTGTTTAACTCATTCACTCATTTCGTCCTTTTTCATTAATTTACTCATTCATTCTTGCATTCATTCTTTCGTTTATTCATTCGTCCGTTCAATTATACTTCAGTTGATTAATTTATTGGTTAATTCTCTCATCCATTCCGTCCTCAAGTTCTAGTGCCATGCAGAGCTCGACAAAAAAGGAAAATCTGGCCTACAACCTGACGAAATTTACAAAAGTCGCCTGTGAGCAAAAAATAACAGAACTAAAGTACACGTTCAGGTCAGTGAAAAAAACGACGAACTTTACTCGGGCTTCTAAATCCAAAAGCAAACTCCCTGATCAAAAAATGACGAACTCTCAAGTATTTGACCTCAGAAATATTATGAGCAACATCATCAAAGTCAGGAGATGACAAATAAACTCTCTTAATGAACCTTCACTGATTATTAACCATTGTTTTTATTATTAGTACTCAAGAGACCTCAACCAATTTCTCCAATAGACCTTAACCTCGCTAACAAATTCAATGTTGAAGAACGCTCATGAAAAGATACGAAAACTATTCATTTACAACGCACACTGAACGCTTTTCCAATTGAAGCAAAATATCTCCGAATAGTCTCGCTTGAACATAGTTTAATTTAAAAAGAAGAACATACGATGGATCTAATCTAAAAACAATGGGTTGACAAGCCTGTAAGTTACAGGACATCTCGTAGAAGCAGCCGATATATGTATTTTGTGTAATGAGGATTGCGCAATACGAATGTCAGGATAACGAAACTCATGACTGCGATGTGATTGTTTCTCTTCCTCCGCAGGCTTTTTTTCTTCTATCCAGCTGAAGTACGCGAGGTAGAAGTGATATAGTTATTGTGGTCACCGGTCACTGTGGGTAGCAGTAGTAATAGCAGTCTCGAAGTAGCTCTTATACCTCATTACCGCTTCCACTTTTACGTTATCTCTCCCCTTACTACATTGGTGCCTGCAAAGGAAAAGTTTCTGAGGGCATGAGACTTGGGAGAAATCTTAGACTGGGCCAGTCAGAATTGTTCCTGTTCTCATTTTTATTCTAATATTTTGTGTTCTGCTGAGGTGCTTTACACATGAAGGAGCGCTTCAAAAGTGTAGCTGTACTTTTTTAAACAGTCCAGTTGCTCTTTGCTGAAAGCGCGCATGTTCTGCTGGAACATAAGATGTAAACATGCAGTTCTGTGACGCAACTTGACACAAATAAGATAGTTTATGCCTTGAGTGCGAACGCGTGGTGTCTCTTTCAAACCACAATACCGGCAGTGCTACGACGCGGTACCTGTGTAGAATATTAGGTAGAAAAAGCGCAACATAGACTTTTTTACATCTTTGCGACGATATGTATGCCGTACTTTGTAATACTCAGAGAATAGCTTTCTCAAACATTAATTTTCTGTGACACATTTTGTACTCAAATTATCGTTCATAAAACAGAAGAAATTCGAGAATTTGAGAACAAGGAAAGCCCGTGTCTTTTAACTCGTATGCTGTCCAGTATGAACACCTCAGCACACGTAGAGTACATCCAAGTGTGTACACCTCAGCACACGAAGAGTACATCCAAGTGTGTACACCTCAGCACACGATGAGTACATCCAAGTGTGTACACCTCAGCACATGTAGAGTACAACGAAGTGTGTACACCTCAAGTAGTGTACTTTCAAGTCTCGGCTCCGTAGTGCCCGCACTCGTTTCCCTTTAAACAAACCACGACGGCTCAGTCTTGGCTGCGCAAACGTCCACATTTCAAGAAAATCTGTTTCGTAAGCTCTCCTCGTGATAATTTACCAGCTGTATTTCATGAAATGTAGGAGTAATTGTCGGTATATTCAAGGACTTTCATTTTGTCAGCGTTAATTAACCATCTATATCAATTTTCGAAAGAAACATTTGCTCGAGTTTTGTTCTTCGAAAATACGAGTATATTCATAACTACATAACTACAAGTTTATCACATGTGAATAATAAAGTTATCGGCTGACTGTAAAAGCAGTTTGCTGAGAGCAGTTTGCCAGAAATTCTCATCAAGTTTACAATGTTTCAAGATGCCCTGATAATAATTGCTCGCATCATAAAACAAAATTTCTTAAATTGAGGCGTATTTTTCCGTCTCAAATCAGACCTAGAAATAGTTTGCCATTAACTGACAAGCGTTATATCCCAACTGTTCAATACAAATCGCATTAGTCAAAAATTCACAATCAACAGCAAAATAGACTCTTTGGATGAATGTTCACTAGACATTACGTACATGAATTTCGTATTTGAATTTAATGTCTTCTGAAGAACTGGTGGGAATGCAGCTGCATGAGTTAAGGAAACGCAATGCATCCTGTCACAAGCTCCTCCCCAGTCTTACTTTTTCGCCGCCTCTTCGAAAAGTATGCACACGGTTCGCCGAGTAGTATGCTTATTTATGCACGATTATCGTCACCAAGGCGGC
>JACJUY010004186.1:41438-56081 GCA_014220935.1 Platorchestia sp. MABIK | reverse complement strand
TTTTTTATAAATACTTAATCAAAGCTAAATAAAAGCCAGATCCAGTTTTTGTTTGCCGTTTTCAAAGTTGATTAACTTTGTTGTCCTCTGAGTAATCAACTTTGAAAACGGCAAACAAAAACTGGATCTGGCTTTTATTTTGCTTTCATTAAGTATTTATAAAAAATAAGTTGGTAACTGCAGGTGGGTCAGCAGCACCATGAAAATCACCTAAGTGACTACCGGTGGGTCACTTCGCAGTAAATGTCGAGTTCACTACTATCTTTTACTTAAGCACCTACTACTTTCTTCTTGAGTTTTTGAATTATTCTGTGATTTTTTACCTGAACTCTGTGATACTGATTAGCAAGGAAATATTTTATAAGTTCTCTGTGATGCAATTTTTATATTTCGGTGAAAACTTGATTTCAGTGTGTAGTGAATGCCCAAATATAAAATATGTGATGAAATTGATTTATTTGAACCTATAAATTTTAATAGTCTATTAATAATGTATAATTATGCCATGTTATCGCCGCCTTTTGCTTTATTATGCTTATTTATCCATTCGAGGCAGTGATAACTTCGAATGGAAGGCATATGCTTCATAGTGGTTGAAAATACTCACGGTACGCACGGATTTAAATAATGGCACACAGAAATACATGTATTTACGTCTGTGGACCGTGCAATGAAAATGAATATTTAATACAATATTATGCATACTTATGCATTTCATCAGCCGCCTGTCATGCAACTTTATGCACAATTATGCTTTCGAGGCGGCGATAATTATCGCGGCAAAAGAGGTCTTTGGCGACGATAAAGTCGGCTATATATCGCCGCCTTGGTGACGATAATCATGCATAAATAAGCATACTGCTCGGCGAACCGTGTGCATACTTTTCGAAGAGGCGGCGAAAAAGTTAGACTGGGTCTGGGAGTGCTAATTCCCATAGATACAATTGTTGTATCCCCCTGAGGGGTTTCTAGGCTTAATATGTACACACTCATAAATTATGAGATATAGGAGGAGATTCATTCATTTAGTGAGTAACAAAACTTATTTAATATTAAATAGCAGGTAAGGAACTCAATTACCAAGTATCAAAGATTAGAATTCAGGTCAAGTCTGACTCTCCCTAACCACACACCAAGGGTGTTCCCAAGAGAGGAAGGCATCATTTAGTAAGGAATCAAGGAACATGAAAATCCATGCACAAGATATGTCCCACACCAAGTCCATGGGTATGAATTTGGAAGTAATTCGTGAAACCAGCTCAAATGTGAAGAAGAAATTGGTAGAAGCAGAAAAAGGCGACGGTGAACCAAAATTAGGCGGTGTGTAACTAGCCAACAAACTTATTCCATTTGAACTAAAAGAAGGCCAACCAAACCTTGAGCAATAGAGGTTTCAAATCCCCACTCCTGGCAGCACTGATATCAAATACACAGTAGTTGTATCTTCTCAAGAGAAACATTAAGTACCACATACTATGCATTTTTTTAAATATAAGAAAAGTTTGCATAATTATATGACCTACAATGCTTGCACATTATGGCAAGTATTGTTGTTTCATCAGTGAACATTCTATTAGTTTCAATCGAACATTAAAAAATATTTATTCACCCAAAATAAAAATGTCCGAGCATGTGTGAATGTAAAAATCTCCAGTTAAATGAATTTGATTTTAGCCAGTCCTTTTTCCTTGGCCTCTATCATTTTCCTGGCATCATGCTAAATAAATAACTGAATAAAGTAGCATAGCAAAGTAAAAAAAGTAGTAGCATATTTTTCAAAAACCTTTTTTGGTTTTTTAGTTTCTAAAAGAGAAAGCACATGATGTGCGTTTTCGAACATTTCAATANTAAGTGTGGCCAACCGGTTTTCTGTTGGATGACCTATTCATAAAGTACAGGAATTTGCTGAAGAAGTGAATGTATTTGGGAAATATGATAAATCTGAGTGGACCCACCCAGTTCAAGAGTGGCGAGGTTGTATTTAAAGGTTTGTATTACGGTTTGTCTAAGTCCTAGAGGCTTGTTGCAGTTGGTATATTCTGTGGCACAGTTTAGAACCAAAATAGCCGAGCGCACTGCGCTCCTATACTCAACGCTGAGTTGAGAAAGGGTTCCAACGAGGGTAAGACGCTCGGCCAAAGTGAGGGTGGGAGCTGGAACCCCAACTTTGGGGTCCTAGCTTCAATTCTTCCGCATTTATTGTTCCCTTGCATCCATATACCCTGGTTCTTCAGGTAAAAGTTACGGGTTTCAGCTATATTGGCCTCAATCTTTGTTCATACAGTGATTGAATCCTTATGATGACTGGTAAAAAGAAGCAAACGTTGTGATACGTCTTAAAATGTCCATGACGGCTTCTTTTCAGGTCGCTCATGCTAAACGGTAGTTATCGACATTCATGTAATGCTACATCGCTGGGTAACGAATGGGGGTGAATTTCTGGAGAATTGTTGTGGCCCGACGAAAGGAGGGCATACTTTTTGTGTTATGCCAGCTATTGTTGAAGTCGCACATGAGATTTGTTTTTTGGTGAAAAGTGTATTGTTTTGAGTTGTATCGCACTTGACTGAGTAAGATGGAATATGCGAGCAATAACGTGATAATTGAAGTAATCTCTATAGATAGCGGAGAAAGATGGAAGACACTCATGACCTTAGCGTACTACTTTACAACAACCCAGTAACTTTGGTAGAAATGCCAAAGCGATAACTAAATAGTCCATGACCGAAGTTGTCGTTAACTGAGTTTATTATTATTCATTTATAATATAATTAACCGGAGCAAGTTGCATATTATAGGATGTGTGCCGTGTGTCTATGTATATATATATACATTAAATTTATAAAAACGTATATTTAATATTTAAATGACGTAGTGTTCAATATTTAATTGCTACAATAATGCGTACATCAAATATATATGGATGTAAGGCTAATTTTGCCATGTAATAAAACTAGGCCAAATGCATGTTATACAGTATTGAGGGATTTTCCCAAGGAAAAGTGTAGCTACTGGACTGACTACAGCAATACTGCCAATATTCCTGTAGTTACTCAAAGCAGCTACACTTATAGTTCAACGATGCTCGTTATTCAAATTTTCAACTATTTAGACGTCGATCATGGATACAGAGCAATTCGAAAATTAACTAATCTGGATAACACATTCTTTATAACGCAATATGATGTAGCGTTTATGATTCAAAAATCGTCTGAACAAATCGGCAGGTAAGAGTAAGAGAGCACAGCAGATTATTAAAAAAGTGCAGGAGAAAGATTTGTACGTAAGATTTTGTACTTCGGGAGCCTATTCTTACAATTTGAATTCATACAAGGCCTATAATATATATAGTCAAAATAAATGAGCATTAAAGATAATGGACATCGTAAAATAACTAATCCTTTTTCTATGTATATCGTTCAACAAGTATTCTAAAAGAATTGAAAACTTTCTTGAAGCGAGCAGCATTGTTTGCCAGAGTAATTTCATCCTGTATTTTATTTACGTTGACAAATGATGAACTCTGTGTTCCTTTCTGAAATATAAAGTAACATTATGAGGACTTTCATTTGATTTATCCTTTTATCACTCGAAAAGAAACATTTGAATTTAAGAATTACAATGAGTATGCAAGTCGCTAACGGAGCTTTGTATTGATAAATATGAAGGTTTTGCTCAGTATGCGCACAAATTTAATCATTACGTGGCTATTAAGCATTGCATACGAGATCATCAAAGTTTTTCAGTATCATAGTTTCCAGACGATTTAATTTTTTTTCAATACGTATGTGTGGAAACCCGGCAGTTCCTGCCATGGTGCAATCATACGTACGGCAGTCAGTGCATCACTGCCGCGAGTGTGGTGTGGGTCACGTGGTATGGGTGTTGTGACGTCATCAGCTAAAGCGTTTCCTATTAGCTGGCTTGTTTAACGGTTGGGAGAGGCTGTTCCCTTTGAAGTGGACCTACCTGTCTTATCTATACCGTGCTGCCTCATTGGTCAACCGGCGCGCTGAGGTTCCAGCCGCCTGCGGTTCTAGCACCAATGATGCCGTACAGTACGGACAGCAATGAAGCTCACAAGAGCCCGCAAGAAAAATAGTTTGCAGCATTGGGCAGTGAAGGACTTTTTGTCGTTCACAATATTAGGTTCAAGTATCATCCGAATTCGTGCAAATTCTTTACGATTTGCTTGTTCGCGACCTAACTCTTGCTCTGTTTTCCAGGGTAATGCTCCCAATCTTAAATTGTCCGGTGCATAATCAAGAGTCAAAATATGGTCTTCAAAATCTTCTTCGATATTAGTTAATGTCTCAGTACCATTTATGTCGAAAGGAGTACGACTGAGTGTGTCAGCAATGATGTTTAATTGTCCTGGTATGTATCGTAACGTAACTGAATTTCTTGAGCTTGAATGAAGACCTTAACGTCGGATCCGCAGGAAGGGTGCGATGAAACATCGACACTAGGGGGCGGTGATCGGTTAGTACTGTCACATCATATCCTAATGTTATCAGGCGACATTTCTTCAATGCAAAGATAACGGCTAACGCTTCGCGTTTCATAGTACTATACCGTCGCTCGGTGGGAGTTAACGATTTTGACGCATATCCAACGGGTTTCAAAAAATTATCTTCATCGGGCTGCACCAATGCTGCGCCCACAGCGAATGCACTTGCATCGGTTACGATATAGAAAGGTTTTGTATAGTCGGGAAATTGCAAAATTGGTTCTTGAATTAGCTTATTTTTAAGCGTCTGAAATGCGTTTTCCTGAGCGCTCTCCCACTCGAACGGTTCGGGTTCTTTCAACAGATCAGAAAGGGGAATTACGATTTTATCGAAATTCATGATGAATCGCCTATAGTACGAAACAAATCCAAGGAAACGCTTTAAATCTGTCCAATTTGCGGGCCTTGGGTAGTTCTCAATTAAGGGAGCCTTCTCTTTGAGGTTCGTCACTCCTTTGCTAGATAGGGAATGACCTAAAAACTCGATTTCGGATTTCATTAGCCGAGTCTTTTTTAGATTGATCGTCAACTCTGCTTTCTGAATTTCACCAAGGACCTCGTCTAGATGACGTAAATGATCATCTTCGTTCCTACTATAGACTACAATGTCATCGAGGTTGCACAGAGCGGAAATGCTAATGACTCGGTGTAATACTTGCGTCATCAATGACTGGAAGAAGGCCGGGGCATTTCTGAGTCCAAAACACACACGATTGAATTGATAAGACCCGGTGCGTGTCGTGAAAGCAGTTAACGGAGCGGCTGATTTCGTTAGAGGCACTTGCCGGTAGGCGGACTGAAGGTCCAAAGTCGAAAATATTTTGCTGCCGACCATCTGGTCTAACACTTCTTGGATATCTGGCAAAGGAAATCTCAATGGCAGCGTATGTTCATTAAGATGTCGTAAATCAACGACGGGTCTTCCAGTACCATCCGATTTACGGACCATAATTATTGGAGAATAGTGGCAAGAGCGGGCTTTTGATATCACTCCCTTATCCAACATCTCTTGCACGGAAGCATCGAGCTCCTCTTGTTGACTGTGGGGTACACGATATTGTCTGGTATACAGTATTTTTGTAGGATCCCGTAATTGGATATCCATCTCGGCGAGGCTGGTTAGTCCCTACGGTTCACCTTTCAACGCAATTGCTTTCCTATTTTTATTTAAAACTGCTAACACTCTCTCGCGAGTGGAGCCTGTCACGTCCGTATATATGTCTTCCTTTGTCAATTTCTGTAGCGTCTGTCCGGGTACTGATTTACGAGTGTCACGCTTAGGAACTTCATTCAAATTTTGCAGTCTCTTGTTCTACTGGTTCCAGCGTGGTAAGATAAGCATTTCGTTTGATCACGTGAGGGTAATCAGACACATTCACTAATCGGATCGGTATCTGTTCTCTAGACGCAGTTGTCAAAGATTCGTCTACCAAAAGTTTCTCTGTTATTGTCATTCGCGTCGTGAGGTATGTTCCATTCGGAAGATTCTTTTTACGAACATTGAAAGTTACCTCTTCAAAAGGGGGAATAGTAATGTCTCGACATGAATGTAGTCTAATCTCTTTGCGTTTCGGCTCATCATCATCGTCACTATTTAAGATAGCTTGCTTGTTTTCACCCCTCATTCGTTTGAGGTTATTGACCGCTGGGTCTATCTTTGGGGTATTACCTACTCTAGCCTCCGGTTGGCTTGACGTAACTCGGCGGGGCTTTACGCTCGGAGAGTCCGTGTTCTGTTTACATCCTAACGTATCGCTTAACAGGTTTTTCCAATCTTTCTGCTCGTTTTTTCTTCAGGATTTTTGTCAAAAACAAGGCACTCACATCTTGTGTTTTCTTGCGTGTTGGCTCCACTAACTACAAGGTTTGGTTTTCAAACTCTACCTTGCCTTCTGCAAAATTGATTGTCGCTTTGCAATCTTTCAAAACATCCGTTCCCATCAATATTTCACCGGGAATGGGGGTGTTATTGTCCACGACGAGCGCGGTAACCCACTTCTTCATTCCATTTGGCAATTTAATCATAAGTCCTGCCTTACCGCTAATGGCCAAGGTTTCACCCGATGCGCTTGATACACGTGCTGCACTCGGTTGGAGGGGTGTTCGAACCCACTTTCTTTTAATTAGCGTGACGGTGGCACCAGTATCTAAAAAGCCATGTAATCGTTTTCCGTCTACTACTAATTCGACCATGGGGACTCGCATCGACTTATCTATCTTGTCTGCTCTGTTATTGATCAAGTTAACCACCTGACGCTGCGATTTTTTTCGCATGCATCATGCACTGAGTTTTGGCGTCCGCCGGGATTCTACACGGTCTTTTTATCTCAAGTTCCTTCTGTCGGATTTGTTTGGTACAACGGGGACAATTCTTTGTAACCGATTTAGATTCACCAGTTAGCTTTTTGGGATCACCAGCCAGATTCTCTGAGGTTTTGACGACAGGACTCATTTTCCCCTCCGTTCACCACAGCAGCTGAGTCATGCACCTGTAACTTTGGATCTCTCAATACATTGCAATTCTTGCAAAAACTAGCGAAACTGTTTAGAAAACTGCGATAGCTAGTGCTTGCCTTATTACTTCCTAAATACCCATAGTCAAATACGTTATCACCACCGCTCCCAGGGTGTCCTAGTGAAGATTTGTCATTATGATAAAGGCGATAGCATCGGTCAGTCGGCATCACAGTTCCTACATCGAATGGTGTAGACTGTACCGAACTACGCTGTTGCGTGGGTGCCAAAATGTTCCCAACTCCAGAATGATAAGGCCTCAATACCCCGGAGTTTTCGAACATTCTACATCCCATTACAGTTGATTTCCCAGCGACCTGTTCCGTCTTCCTTGTAACACAGAGATCCCCATCTAACTTAACTCTAGACACAGAATTTAAAGCATCGAAATCTTAGGGAACAGGTCGCGGGCCCCTTCATGTTCGTGAGGACCGCTCAAAGGACAATCACGCTTATAATGCCCGAGTTCCCCTCACCCGAAGCAATAGAAAACGCGACCACGCAAACGCGGTGGTCTATACTCATCGTGTGTCGGTCGACCGTTGTAGGTGGGCCGTTGGGGTGACTGCTGACCGTTGTAGTTCTGCGCTCTACCCAACGTAGTTTGGGCGCCTGTGTAGTTCTTGTAGGTTGTAGTATCGTGACTCCGGAATCTGTTGAACGAAGATCCTGCATTGGTATTTGCAGGCGTAGAACGCCATGACGGGGGTCGAGAGGGGATCTGGGTTTTTGGCAGAGCTCCAGCCTGGTGGTATTCTTCAGAGTTTTCGAAGGGGGCCCGTGGGGTCGAGGTAACACCTGAACGGGAAGAAGCAGGGAACTGCTTCTGGACTGAATCGCTAGTACAACGAGCCAGAGCTGAAGAATAAGACGTAGATTGGGAGGTTACGCTCGGGGCTCTTCGGTTCCTTCCCTGGAAGTATCTTGATCCTTGTCGCTTAAAATGGAACAGGCCATCCATGTCCATCACTTCCATTTCCTCGTCGGGGTCATCTGGGTCACAGTTGCCTCTTCCCTCCACCTCGGACATGTCGTCCCGATCATCGTCGGAGTCCTCCTGACACATCCTCACAGCTTGACGTGGTGGTTTTCCTTTAGCACTAAGGAATTGCGCTGTAAGCACTTCCATGTCTGTGTTTCGGATGTAGTCCTATAATGATCGGTACACACTGGAATTCTTCGTATTCTCTCCTGCGTTTAGCACTGTCGCTGTTAACACCCTTTTCGTGAATGTATCAGAGGTTAACAGCGCGAAGATTACGATTGTCAGCACCTCCGGGAGTGTGCGCTGTTCACGTCGATAGTTGTAGTTGGTGCGGTTCAGGAAGGTACTCACCCAGTCTAACTTTTTCGCCGCCTCTTCGAAAAGTATGCTCACGGTTCGCCGAGTCGTATGCTTATTTATGCATGATTATCGTCACCAAGGCGGCGATATATAGCCGACTTTATCGTCGCCAAAGACCTCTTTTGCCGCGATAATTATCGCCGCCTCGAAAGCATAATTGTGCATAAAGTTGCATGACAGGCGGCTGATGAAATGCATAAGTATGCATAATATTGTATTCAATATGCATTTTCATAGCACGGTCCACAGACGTAAATACATGTATTTCTGTGCACCATTATTTAAATCCGTGCGTACCGTGAGTATTTTCAGCCATTATGAAGCATATGCCTTCCATTCGAAGTTATCGCTGCCTCGAATGGATAAATAAGCATAATAAAGCGAAAGGCAGCGATAACATAGCATAATCATACATTATTAATTGACTATTGAAATTTATAGGTTCAAATAAATCAATTTCATCACATATCTTATATTTGGGCATCCACTAACAAAAATCAAGTTATCACCGAAATATAAAAATAGCATCACAGAGAACTTATAAAATATTTCCTTGCAAATCAGTATCACAGAGTTCAGGTAGAAAATCACAAAATAATTCAAAAACTCAAGAAGAAAGTAGTAGGTGCTTAAGTAAAAGATAGTAGTGAACTTGACATTTCCTGCGAAGTGACCCACCGGTGGTCACTTAGGTGATTTTCATGGTGCTGCTGACCCACCTGCAGTCACCAACTTAGTTTTTATAGATACTTAATGAAAGCTAATTAAAAGTCAGATCCAGTTTTTGTTTGCCGTTTTCAAAGTTGATTACTACAATCCACTTTAAACTTGCATTGAATATTGAACTTCAGTTTAACCCATCGCAGTTTACGCGTTAAAGAAGATGGTCCCTCAACAAATAAACGCATATATTTCAACAAAAAGGAGGCCTACCCACCTTCAATTCGGGCCCCAACTTTGTCCCCCTGGGGCATAATCTCTTGAATAATTATTGTATTTTCATTACGTATCATAGTATGAGTTTCACTAATCACAGCAAGAGTCCCCAAAAGAGGAATATTCCAAGCATCACTCAGCTTAGAGAATTATCCGGGGATTTTATGCCACAGTATGGTTTCGCACAGGGCACTCACAATGTTCCCCTAACAATGCTACTACCCATATTTACAATAGTATCACCCTGAAAGGACAAACCTAACCTTAATGTCGAAATTTAAGCCACATCCATTGGTGAAAACGCAACATTACACACTTATTTCACTGTCTGATTCCACAATTAGATTCGACGAAGGCACCAGCTCAGCTGCACAAGTGATGCTCGGTAAGGGGACAGTGTCAGTTGATACGGTTGTGGCGGTGGTGCTGATATTGGAGGTGGTTGCTATTCCTGCAGCCTCTGTAGCACCTGTTCCACGATGATGGCTGTTTCCATCCCAATCCACCGATTCACGCAGACCTCGTTGCGTGGTGACTGCGATTTCTTTGTGGTTAGTGAACCCACCGGCTACCAACACTTCTACAAAATATGAGAAAAACTTAGTTCCGTGATTGATAAAGCTGTGCCAATACAATAGTGAACAAACTGAAATTGCACACGAGTTGCAGACTAAAGAATAGAAGAGTATAAGCCAAAGTGCGTTCCCACACAGCACATACTGCATGCGCATAGAGACATCAAGTCAGGAAGTTCAAACACTATAGAAGTTCATGATGGAACAAGTAGGTGCTGAATACAAGGGTAGCAGTAAAGTGAAGAAATGACTAGCTGTCGTTAACACAATAAAAATCATACTATTCAACCAGTGGAGAGACCAATTTCAAGTTCAGGCTTTAAATTTCCATTCTGGGAATGCTACTTCCCATAGGTAGAATTATTTTATCTTTGTTAGGGTATAATTCAGCAGAGAAGTGTATGATCTGTGAGTGACTGGCTTTGCATTCATAAGGAAATGTAACAATAGTAACAAGGAAATGTGTCTTGGTGTTGAACATCATGTAAAGAATAAAGGAATGTCAATCTTTAAGTTTCAGTTCTTTTTGTGCTATTCAGAATTTATGGCTTTCACAGCTTATTTCACAAGATAATCAACAAGGAAAATAGATCAATATTATAATTACGAACTACCTATTTCTGATGCACTGGTATCATTTTTTTTATCTTGCAGAGCTTCATTTGAATAGGTTAGTAATCTACATAAAAACAAGATTATCAGGGAGGACAAGAACATTTCTCAGTAAAAACTGCTTACCATGAATGATGCACATTGCGCTGTGGTCCTTGAAGGCAATTTCCACTGCTGCCTCCAATGACCACCAAGTCATGAGAAGCTGATCTGCATCGCCAGTTCTCTGGTGAACAGGTGCTTCAAAATACAGTACGTCTCCGGACTCTGAAACGCTTACTCGTACATGGCCTTTGAGAGATACTGGCTGCAAAAATATTTTTTTTTCATTAGATTCAAATTTTAGCTAGGTTTTAGCACAAGCTTCATGTTCACACTTACCGTGACTTGCACTATAGTCTCGTGACCAAAGATAAATTAAGAAAATCACTACCTGAATGCATCATTGATGTATTTGTTTAATCGAATATTGAGACATTTCTAATTGAAGCTTAATATTTCCTGCTCTCAAATTTGTTGCAAGGTTATGGGCTTTCATGTGAAATGCCTCTGTTTGCCCTTACATAAGGAACTGTTTCTTGAAGTTAATTATTTAGTACAAACTTCCATGAATAATTTATCTTGGATATATCTTATGATGGTTACAATACTTCATTCATTCCAAGAAATGGATATTCTCACACTGTAACTCATCCAAACAGTAGAAAATAAACAATAAATATAATTCATTATTACTGTTTAGATCTAACCTTTATATAAAAAGTAAAGTTACCTGTGCATAAATAATTATTGTAGGGACTTAAGAACAGCATCATCTATGTATGAAATTAAAATCCTTCTATTTAACTCACTAGTTCAAGTTGCTTCAAAAGAACGTCCAGATCTTTCACTGTTTTGGCTGGTCCAGGTAGGGGCTCATTACTCGAAGGTTGGGGCATTCTCAACTCGTCCAATTTTTGTTCAAAGACAACCGACCAATGCTCCAACTTCTTAAATTTCTTTGACAGTATATCTGCAAATTCTCCTTGTTGATTGCTGATGTGCTTCAGCCTAGTTTGTAGAACGTTGACATTACTTGCCACTTTGTGTAGCATACCATCACTTCAGTGGATGTGCATTCATTCCTGTAGATAACAAAGATTTGCCAACTACAGTATGATATATCTAACTGCCCTGAATTCCAAAGTGATTATGGTTAAACAAACGGAATACATAAATATTCAATTTCAATACCAGAGAAGTAGTTATGATACAAATGAAGCCTTCCGATGTCATGAAGATTGAAGATAGGTTATGATAATTAGAGAGTTGTATACAATTCAATGTTAATGTGAATGAGGAAAGTCAGGGTAATGGTATCGTACTTGACAGAGGATATCTCACCGTGATGAACTGGGAGGATTGCAGCTTTGCACCAGTGATGAAACTTGAAACAATGTAAGCTGTGTTTCGATGGTGCTGCGCGCAGAATCATCTTCGGTGGCTGAAGAAGGATAAGCTCCTAGGTATCCTTTTTCCCCACATCTGGCTTGCGAATCTGGGAGGTTGTGAGAGCATAATGTATGAGAAAAAACATAGCAAAACTAGAACAGAAATTCAGCTATACACTAGAAAAAAAATGAGAAAGTCAAGTAAGTAAAGATGAACAGCAGAACTCCTCCTGCTACAAGCTGACAGATGAATAGAAAGACAGTAAATATCGATTAAGAATAATAAATTTGTTTTGCCAATTGATGAAAAGCACAAAGTGACACAGAGTAGAGCAAACAAATTAACATTTATTCTCATGGGCCAAGGTGCTAAGGCTAAGTAGTATGCATGTTCGTGCATTATTTTATATCCAATCTTATATGTAGAATATACCTATACCCCAGAACAGTTGCTGTGTTTAAAAACAGCATCCGTAGAAGCAAAAATAAAAAGCAAACTACTCATCTGTACACATTTAAGTGTTATTCCTTATAACAGTATGTCTAACACATGATAAGAGATAGAAAATTCTTCACTAAACAAAAAAAACCTACATTTGAAACACTGCTGCAAATCATCAATATTGCACAACTTATATAATAATAATTTAAATGACACTTAATAATGATAAAGGATGATGAACTAGATTGATATCATTATTATTATATAAGTTAAAGCCTACATAACCCCACAACAAAGGTGCTCCCAAGAGAGGCATAGTGAAGGGGCCATTGAGTATGGACACACGAACATGTTCACGCGGAATCTAAGCGCCAGTGTTTTCCCTCATAGCTTTCCTTGCACATACAAACAGCTTTTCAGGAAGAAAGTTCAAACAAGATAACAGTTCAAGGAGAAACTAGTAAGTGCTGAGAAAAACTGGTCGTCAAAAAAACAAAAAATATATATTTCAACAAAAAGAAGGGCAACCAAACCATCAGCTCTGGCCCTTATATTCTGCCACAAGAGGAACTACTTCCCATAAATACAATAGTTGCATCCCCTGAGGAGTGAAAGCTAGATTATTAACCAAATAATTTTTAGTGACAAAGTCACTTTACACGTACTTGAAGTTGCCACAATGTTTGTGACCACATAAGTTCTCCAGTGTGATGGTGCTACACAGTCTCTAATTTCTAACTCTAAATCTTTTGAAGGCCAGTAGCAAATTTTTATTTTTATTTTAAATAAGCCAGCTTGATGGCACCACCCTATTTGAGTTATTGATAAATGTCCCCTTGAATATTTATTTTTAATGAAAGACATCACTACGCTTGGCTGAATCTGCAACATAGATCATGGCACAGGTTGACACAGATGTTATGTTTTCAAATATAAAGAATGTTCATCAGGCTCTTTCCAAAGTTCATGCCATGAAAGGACTCAGTGAAGCACGTTTGACATTTAAAGCAGTAAAACATCAATATGCATTTTTCTTCTTCTGGTATGAAGTCATGACAGAATATGCATAAAGAAAAATTGTTTATTTAGATCTAATTACCAATAATCAAGACTAAATATTGGAAAATTTATTATTGTCCTCTCCTTCACAAATACCCCTACTTTTTCTAAATAAAATGATACAAATATGATGCAATAATATAAGACAAATATGTAACTTTGATAACTTTCAGTAACAATCAACTGATTTTAATTAAGATCTCCAGCACTTAGAGAACAATTTTTTACACACATCATGTACAGTGTATGGCTGAAAAGATTCTGTACATAAAGAAATATGGCTTAACCATGTCAGTACTTAACATGCACATTTCTCTCCAAGAAATGCATATTCACACTATGGATATTAATCAAATTGGAAAACATTTTGATATGCAACTGGCAGCTTCTATAGAAAATACTATTTTTTGACTGAAAAAGAATTACATTTGCCAAAGCTAAAAATTTGCCAAATCTGAACAGTGAAATCAAGCACTAAAAATGATCAACAAATCAAGACTTATTCCATATCAATTAAAATTGTAAAAAACTAAAATGTGTTTCGTTGATGTGATACTCAGTTATTGTTTTTTACAATTATTGCTTAACACAATGTATTAACAATTAAGTAGCAAGATTATTGCCCCACAATTGAAAACCTTATTTGCCCATTGTTTGAATTATTAGATAGACTTGTTCCAAATGTTTTAAAAAAGATTTTCCTATGATACAGTTTAAAAAGATTTACTAACAAAACATAAATTTTAGTAATAAAGTTACAATATTTTAAAACTGCAAGTGACACAGTAAGGCACAAAATAAAGAAAATTCAGAAGGGCTATGTCCCAAATGTGTGATACAAGCTATTAAAAAAAAACAATTGATTAATTACCATCTTTGTAGATTTATACAATATTGTTTTCCTCAAGTGACTTCTTTGTTAACCTAACCTGACAAAATACTACTCAGATCCCAGGCAAAGAAGCTCACACTGAGCGCAAGTGACAACAAAAAAAGCTAAGAATGTATATGAAAGGTATCAAATTGTTTTATGCAACAAAAATTTAAATCTGGAGAAGTAACTACTCACAAAACAAGCACAATTTAGGTTTATGTCTTACACGAGTAAATTTAGCAGTTCAAAATGTTGCTTGAAGCATGTATTTAACGCTGTGTGCTGACTTGCACATCAAAAATTCCTTAAAATATATCCACATTTATTGACAAATAACCCCATAGAA
>JACJUY010004185.1:50319-70660 GCA_014220935.1 Platorchestia sp. MABIK | reverse complement strand
CCTGCCAGTGACACACTCACCTCTCAGCAGTAGTGGTAACCCTGCCAGTGACACACTCACCCCTCAGCAGTAGTGGTAACCCTGCCAGTGACACACTCACCTCTCAACAGTAGTGGTAACCCTGCCAGTGACACACTCACCCCTCAGCAGTAGTGGTAACCCTGTCAGTGACACACTCACCTCTCAGCAGTAGTGGTAACCCTGCCAGTGACACACTCACCTCTCAACAGTAGTGGTAGCAGGCTCCTGGAAGGGCAAGATGGAGCCTCCTCGGAAGTAAACTGGAATTTTCTCAAGCGGCGCATCGACGTCCACAGCGGCCGGTCCGACCACCTCGGCCACCTCGGTGTCCAGGGCGTACCAGATGCCCTGCAGCGAACAGGTACTGAAGGCGAGCGGTCTTAGCACAATGACTACGGTGGCTTAAACTGAAGTTCAGTATTCAACTCAAATTTAAATTTGAAAGTTGTTGGAAATTTTTATAAATACCAAACATTAAATGGATCCATTTAAATACAATTAACTTTAAATTAAATTTAAAATTAGAACGACCCATCAATGGGATGTATCGCAGCAATGAAGCACTTAAGCACGCCCCATCGATGGGTCGTGCCGCAGTCAACGTGTTATATTTCTGGCGGACCATTTCAATTCCGTGGACATCATGCACTCTTTGATGTTTCAAATTTTTTGGATTGCTATCGTTCGAGTTGGACGAACGGACGCTTTATTTATTCAGCGGTGATTGTGCACTTCTAAAAAATAAGAGCACTGTTGATGGCAGACTTGACTTTGGTCACAACGTCCTAAAGTTACATACCAAGATCCGATTTTCCCTCAGTGCTCTTGCATTATCTTATGTAGTCATTTAAAAAATTAAAACAACACTTTTTTTGCAAAAGTTTCAAATATAACTTCACCTAAATACACATAAGTGCACTTCTCCTTACATCGTCAGCCACATCTCATGGAAGCACAACAAACGCTTTTAAATCAGGGGGTATACAAGTTATAACTCTAGAAAACATCTTTTCAATGTAAACCAAGTGCAAGTTACGTCTCTTTTTCCATGCAATTTTTAAATTGCTTAGTTTGAGCAAACGAAACCATTCTGGTAATGTCTACACCAGCTTTCAACGAACAAGAATATCATTAAATTCTCGATTAATAGAAAAGAATCCAACTTTGGCTGTCGGTTGTTGCGTTACTCAATCTGAGCACTGCCCGACCCTCACCTCAGGGAAGTAGACACTCCTGCCGACCCTCACCTCAGGGAAGTAGACACTCCTGCTGGTGGCGCCCTCCGTCAGCACGGGCGCGATCAAAAGGCCATCCCCCCACATGAACTGGTCGTCCACGAGCCGCGCCTCCAGGTCCGACGGGAACACGTTGAACAGCGCGCGGGCAACGGAGTTGCCGTTCATGTGAGCCTGGAGACCGTAGAGTGTTATACATTCAGAACCTAATACAACGCGTTAGCTTGTGAATCTTGAACAACTCCCACTAACTCTTTGGAAGAGCGCGTAGAGGTAGGGCAAGAACTCATATTAACGCAAGGCATAATGAAGAACCACCACTAACCCTGTGGAAGAACGCGTAGAGGTAGGGCAAGAGCTCATACTAACGTAAGACTTAAGGAATAACTCCCACTAACCCTGTGGAAGAGCGCGTAGAGGTAGGGTAAGAACTCATATTAACATAAGACTTAAGTAATAACTACCACTAACTCTGTGGAAGAGCGCGTAGAGGTAGGGCAAGAACTTGTAGCGCGTCATAAGAACGTCTCTCGCCACGGCTGCTACCTGCGGCCACACTGTCGGGTCCTGGTCTGGGTCGTTGATGGAGTTGTGGTTCCGGCTGTCGTGAAGACACAAAAATAATTTTTTCGGACTTACAGAAGTAGTTATACGCAATTTCGGGCCCACAATTAGCTGTTCTGAAATGAGTCAGTTGTACTAGATTTAAGAAACAATTTACTGCTGTATCGCTTCTGGCAAATAAATTGTCCAAATTGCTTAAAAATATTAGATGCCCTGGAAAACCGTTTGGTTTGCAGGTATAATCTTTAATAAAAATCATCTATTTGAGTTTTGTTTTATCCCTTGCGAATCCAAAATTTTTCACAAGCTCTAAAGGACGAATGTTCTGTTTTTTATGTTCCGAACAGTCACGTACGCGTGATCATGAGCTTTTACTATGGTTTCTGTTTCATTGAAGCTACAAAAATTTGTACGATAGAGTCCAAATATATGCCTAATAAAATGACATGAAAGTTGACTGATCCTTGTGGTCGTAATAGCATTGATAGAAGCTGTTCATCAAATGTATTTTATCGTCATTTTAAAGGCATTTTAAGGCTGTTTTCCGCTCGAAGGAAGAAACTTGGATCATTCAAACTGCATGTTCTTTCGCTGGATCGAAGAAGCTGCTTCAAATAGTCGACAGCAATTCGCCAACAACTCGCGCTTGTCGACGGTCTGACTTTAATAGTCTTGAAATGCACTGCAGTGATAAAACGTTTTTCCAAACACATGGAAAACAAATTACATCATGAAATCAAAGAAAAATAGAACCTATATACAATAAACAAAAAAACTTGTGACTCTTCGGATTGTTCCAACGTTATAAAATAAGCTATTCTCCAGGTGCCTAATCAGTATATAAGCATAGTAAATATAAGCATGCTTAGAGTAAATATGTATAATGCTTCTAATATATATAAGCATTTAAAATTATTTATTGGTATTAAATACTTCAAAGCTAGTATTATGTGGATTAAACTCAATTGCTCATGAATAATTTGTTCAAATTACACGATCTAAACAGCAATTTCAAAAAAGACGAATAAAGTGTTCATTCCCCTGCTGTGCTGGCGCAAATTTTTGCTCTGAAGTAATTGTTGATTTGAAATCATACAGCAGCTAATACGCTCTACTTGTGCAGAAAGGTGAATCTAACAAGAAACTTCTGTTAAGTGTCATTGCTTGAAAATCATGGACTCTGTCAAATTCTGCATAATCATTCTGCTAAAATCAAACGAACGCTGCCAATTTCGTTTCGTATAGCTGCTAAAAAAAAGAGTACGAGCCAATTTTTGCATCGTCTCGTCGCCAGAAAGAATGCATCGTCTCGCTGCTAGTAACAAATGACCACTTTTAAATTTTCCTTTGTCTTGCTGTTGGAAAGAAAAGAACTGTGGCAAGTTACGCAGAGTCCCACTGCTAGGAAAAAATGAACGTTGCTTGTCGTCAATCATTGTATCCACCTGAACGGATAGAATGCGCCCAGCTGGTGCCATCTGGTGCAAAGTTCTTCTGTTGTAGCGCCATTGAAGCCGCAAATGTCCGCGCCCACCATCGGTATGCCGAACAAGTTGAACTCGAGGACTCCTGGAGAAAATGAATTAGCATCAATGATGTCTTATCTCACTAGTGAAGTGAGTTACGAGTATTAAAGCGTAAATAATTAAAAGAAACAGTAAAGGTAAACGTTTATTGTATTGTATATACTCTAGAGCAGAATAAAATTTCAGGGCCTCTCACCGATAACCGAAACAGCGAGGTCGTCCCAAGTGGCGTAGTTGTCCCCCAGCCAATGGAAGGAGAAGCGGCCTGTGCTCAAGTACGTCGACCGCGACAGAACGTACGGGCGTTTGCCGGGGAACAAGCTTTCCAGAGCCCTGCGAAACGTGCCCGATGCATAAATAACCAGGAAGTGAACTGTTTATGCATCCTTTTACAATATGATGCCACCTGGAAATGTTAACAACGAAACGTCAATCTCTGCGAACCGTGTTCGATGCAAAAATGGCTATGAAATTAAGTGTTTATCCACCCTCTTTTAACAACGAGTCGGCTGGAAATGGCCACGATGAAACGTCAAGCTCTGTGAAACGTTTCCAGTGCAAAATGGCTGTGAAATGAGCTGTTAATGCATCCTCTTTCAAAATTGTGTGGGCTGGAAATGTTCACGATGAAACGTCATGCCCTCAGAAACATTTCCGACACAAAAATGGCTGTGATGTAAACTGTGAAGGTATCTCGTTAGATTACCACGTCGCATTAGCATGTAAATGTGGTGTCGCCTGGTGTCATTACATTACTGTATCATTACTGTAAATGTGGTGTCATTACAATGTGGTGTCGCCTGGAAGTGTTCACGATATCAAGTCAAATGCTCGCACTTTGGCGCTGCCAACCCGGCGTTTTGCAAGGTGATCAATCCGATGATGAGGTTATTGGCTTAAATCTAAGTGTAAACAGTGCCTACAAACTTGGCGTAATTTAGGGCTTTTAAGTAGGCTCATTTTTGATAGGTAACGCGGATTTGCTCTGTAATTTTAAATGATAAATACAGTATATGTGTTTTCTGAACGTCTAGTTAAAATGAACTTGATTTAAACATCACCCCCGACTGAAAATCATTTTATTTGAAAAAAATTAGCTATAATATTTGTCTCTGGATTTTGCTTGTTGAGGATTAATTACTTTCAATAATATTTTGTTTTCAGGAATGTTACTTTTATTGGTGAAGTGTATTTTTCCCACAGAGAGAGTTCCTCTTAATAACGTAAAATTTAATTTATAAGACATGAAATCATGCAGTGGCGGCTCATGAGGGGGGCTGCAGAGCTGCAGTCCCCCTTAGGAAGCCACAGACATGCCAGACGCTCGTTGCCACAATGCGCAACTAACATACTAGTTAGTTAGGCTACAATATTTGTCTCTGGATTTTATTTGTTGAGGATTAATTCGTGAACAAACATACTCAAAAGTAAATACCATTCCATATTGTTCCCTCAGAAATTTAAATATGTGCTATTTATATTAAGTCTAAGCCCACGTACATCAACGGAAAACTCACGAAGTACTTAAAATTATACAAGTAGAATACCGACATTACGTTCATTGTTCCTTAACGAACATTCGTAATTTTGGTTCAAACCTGGCACACTTACTCAAAAGTGGCCTCCGCCTCGAAGTGTCCAAAAAGACTGTGTACGTCGTAATGCAGGTACTGGGTGGTGCCGTCAGTTGCCAGCGCCGACATGCAGATGGTCTTGTCGCACAGCCTCGCCACCGAGTTGCCGGGGCCGGTGGCGGCCAGGGTGGGGTACGGCGGGTTGTCCAAACTGAAGGATGTTAATCGATTCTCAACTTATTGTGGTACACACGTGTGATGGATGAATTTAATTTTTGTCCCTATGTGAAATGACATTTTTTTCAATTATTATCAAATGGTATGATAAGTTCTGCCGTTTTGTTATTTTTTATTCAATGCCAAAACTAGTTAAGATTTTTTAAATCACAAATTTACAAGCAATTTCATCGAATGCCTTTTTGTTAATCAAGTCTCATCATGATGTGAAACAAGCGCATGACAAAAGAATATTTTATTGTTGAATTTTTGTTCGTTGAAATTTTTCTCTCAATTACCATCACGCGTCCTTGCGAGGTATGTTATACTTAAATTTAAATTTGAGGTTAGTTTGAGGATTTGTAAAATCAAAAATTTTATAATATCTTTGACTGTCAACAAGCTCTATTCAAATGTCATTCAATTTCCTGAACATTTTCAACATTCTTCAAGTTAAGGAATCAGTAGTACAGTTTCAATTTACTTTTTAAGAAAGATTTAATCGTCAGCAAAATATTTAGCTAGAAAACGGATACTGAGAGCCGCAAATGGAACATTGCACAGGGTATAAATAAATGAGGCTAAGGATAAATGAAAAATATAATGATATGAAGTGATTAATGATGAAATATGCGCATTTTTGGGCCCACAAGTAGCTGTTCTCAAACGAGTCAATTGTACTAGATTAAAGAAACAATTTACTGCTGTAGCGCTTGTGCTAAATAAATTGTTTAAATTGTTTAAAAAAATTAAATGGCCCTGGAAAACCGTCTGGTTTGCAGCATGTCACCCTGAAAATGGGTAGAATTACAAATTCAGTAAGTGTAGCGGATGAGCACTGAATGAATCCTTTACTCCTGCCTTCAATTTATGTGCGTGAATTCACTCTAAAATGCTCCAGTTCTGCTTTCTACTGAACGGTGCTTTCAACGCTTAAATTTGGAAGAGTTACGGAGGTATTGCACTGCTCTGCACACGAGGTGAAGGGATTGATGATTGAAGAAATGGTTGAGATGAAAAAGGGATTTTTTTTTAAACAGAGACTTCTGGAAGTCGAGTTTGAACTTCCCAATTATATGATAGTAATGAGGTTTATTGCTCTTCTTTTTAAATTTATCATTAGATTATGAACCAAACCAGTCAAATATGTTACAAGCTCTCCAAAATTTTCATGGTTACTAAAGTAATTGCTTCGTGGTTCCTCAGAGGTTTGTAAAGAGTAAAGAATACTCGTCAGTGGTAATGTTCACGCACGCTGCGACTTGAAAATCTTTTGTTACAACCTGAATTTATTAATAAAATCCATATGTTACTCATAAATTTTGTAACACTTTTTAGGAACTAGACCTTATATGCGTTACATACTGATATTTTTCATCCAATTACGGACGTATTTCATTTAAAAATTAATTTTTATTTTTATTTGCATTAAAAATTCATACATCTTAAGTGTGTCCCTTTTAAGTATGTAATCAATGAAACATTTTGGAAGGTAATCTGTGCCACTAGAGCTAAGATATATAGTCGTTCATTCATTCCTGCAAACCGAAAGGTCAATGTGGAATTAGCGTTCAAAATTTCAGTCACGCATTAACATGGGCCATAAGTTAACCGGTTCGGAACTCCACACGTTGTGGGGGAAATGATACTCCCATCATTTTTTGTCTTATTAAATTTCCCAAATGAATAAAATGCTTGCTGTACAAAGTGAAAAGTTCCTTATAACAGAAAAAGTGTCAGAGAAATGAAAATTGTACTACCAAAGATAATTTTCTGTAGCTAAAATTAATTATCCCAACATTGGTCCAAAAGCTCTCCAGAAAATTCAAATCGGTTGTTCGCTGGTTGCCAACTTTCTAAAGCCTATTATTTATCCAGCCTCAAAAATTATATTTTTTTAACAGTTACTAACAACAGTCTCATCAAATGACATTTTTAGCAACTATTACCAAGTCTCAAAAAATGATATTTCTTAGCAGTTGTAAAGTAATTATACTGGTTTTCGGGGCAGCTGAGATGATCCTGCTCTCCGCTGTTCGTGTCAAAGTTCGCTGGCTCGTTCATGTCGATCCACAGGCCGTCGAAGTTCACCAACTGGAATTTTAGTAAAGAAAATCAGAAATTCACCCACTGTAATATTGGGAGAGAAAATTCAAATTTCATCCCCTGCATTATTGGGATTTAGAATCCGAAGTACGACTTGAATATTAGTAAAGGAAATCTGAAATTCACCCACTATAATAGTGGAAGAGAAAATTCGAATTTCAACCACTTTAACATTGAGAGAGAGAATCCGAATTTCAACTACTGCAATATTGGTCTGGAAAATCTGAAGTGCATCATCTGCAATATTGATAGCGAAAATATAAAATTCATTTACTGAAACTTAGCAGAGAAAATGACATTTTACTCTAAATATTATTAATGCGTCAAGTGCAATTTGAGGTTTATGCAATCGTATATTCCGTAATTCTGCCTCGAAACGTTAATCTTTTCATGAATTCTTTGTCAAAGGGCATTCATGTTAAATAGGCGTGATTTTTCCGAGTGTGTTTTTAAATATTTTCTATAGCAGAATATTAGTATTTCATTGGTTTCCCGGAAATATTTATAAGTTTTTGCCATTTTTAAATCATAAAATTTTGATACTGTATTCTATTTGGATACGTTAACTCTAGTCATTTTTTTTTGCCAACATTTTTTAGTTAACTCTAGTCATTTTTTTAATCACTGACCAACAAACAATGATACTGTGAAAAAGTTCACCATTCGTTCCAAAATTTGAAAAAATATCCTCACTTTAAATATAAATTTCGAACCGAGAAAAAAATTTACCTGAACTCGAAAGTTTACCGGCGCGATCGCAAAACAATACAGGAATAGTAAAGCTTCGTACTGAAATTATGTTTGGTCTGCGGCCAGTTTCAAAGACAAGGGAGATCCCTCGGGCTCACTAATCTTCTTTAAATGATTTACCAGTAAAAAACAATCGAAAAGGTAGGCTTATCACCGCGCCGGACAAAAACCTTGACAAAGGTAAACAATTTCACTTTGAAATTTGATCTGTTTTAGGCTTTTCCTCGTATTGATCTTTTAGACATTTTCACCGCGTAGTACTGTGAAAGAATTTTGAAATATAGATAATATTTCTTCGTATCTTAAGCTTAAACATGGAATGAGTTATAAAACAGTTCCTGTCAGGGCACAAGAATTCCTACGCAATTTTGTGTTGTCTGAAGTTCAAAATATTCTGAATTTAAGTACGACGCGGGCGCAAATTAAAGTTGTTTATAAGCGCACGAACCAAGGTCAAGAACTGTGACCCAATTAGCTGCTAACGAAATTCAAATCTCGAGCATTTACGAATCAGAATCTTGAATGAAAAGTGAGATGAAGTTATAAATTTAGGTAACCTATTTGCACGCTCGCTATGTCACAAGTACTACAACCGAATTTACTCCTATTTGTAAATTCAAATCTATAAAACTTTGTAAGAAATATTTTCAATTAAAAATTTGAAGAAAGTATAAATTCAGATGATCAATTTACAAAAATACCAACACTCAAATAATGTAAAAGAATCTACTCCTAAAGGAATCCCAATCTTAAAAATCTTCTTAGTAAAACTTACTATCGTACGTTTCACGGCGGTATAAATTTAGATAACCTATTTACAAGCCTCCACATGTAGTGTAACCGAATTCAGCCGCAAGTAAATCCGAACCTCTGGACAACTCTTGAGTTGATCTGCAACCAAATTACTACAACTGAATAAGTACTGCAACCGAATTTAGCCGCAAGTAAATCTGAACATCTGACCCCTACCGAGTTGATCAAGTACTGCAACCGAATTCGCTCTCAAGTAAATCCGAACTTTTGACACCTACCGAGTTGAATCGGGCAACCTCCTCAAGCCACCACTGCTTCGTTTCGGCTCTCAAGAAGTCAGGGAAGGCCGTGCGTTCCGACGGCCACACGTTGCCTAGGATGAAGTCGTCGGCTTCGACGGGCTGGTCCGCCGGGACCAAGTCAGGCGTCAGCCACTGCATCATTCAGACACGTGTCAAAATTTTAAAAGTTACATCAGAGCATGCATAATGCTGCTGTTTTTGCCATGGCAGTAAGGTAGATGGTGTGATGCTTGAATAAGAAAAGTTATGGATTCGTTTGCGTTCACTTTTTTGGTCTGAGCATGAGTCATGCTGCTAGTTTTGTCAAGATGAAAAGATAAGTGGCGCGATGCTTGAAAAAGACCAGTCATAAGTTTGCTTTCACTTTTTTGTCTATTTAAATGCTGTCTATAGAGTGGCATTGAACAAGCCAAGATCTGTTTTACACTTTTTTGAAACTTTCTACAATGAATAAATAAGTTTGAAAAACTAAGGCTTTACGCGTACATTTAGAGGAAGGAAAATCATATATAATGAAACCAGTCTCTGTAAGGCTCTGATAAAGAGAGTACCGCACACTGTGATCCATAAAAAAACACATCCGGAAATGAAAACCCTCCATACGACCTACACATGTAGACAAAGCCTGTGTGGGCAAATTTGTTCATAATTTTTGTACCAATGCAGTGCTCGTGATTCAATCGGAATCATTTCCGTCTTGCCGAATTAACAGCAACAATTCAAGAAGAATTATGTAATTCAAATTGACGAAAAAGAGTGTTTGTCTCAAAAAAGTGATGCACAGTTTATTAACTGGAAGTGATGAGTTAAATGCATTTTTCAATTCGGAAGAGTAAGTGAAGGAGCCGAGAAACTGCGCTAGATCTGGTGTGCTGCAATGTAGATGTGGTCATGACGTTCTTTAAAAAATGGGTGTTAACGCCAAGTGAACGGTCAGTTGAGCTAATAAGAAAAACATCGTGCAATGCTACAAACGTTAAAAAAAAACTTGAAAAAAATTCAGAAATGGAAACGATATTTTGATCAGCAAATGAATATCTTTAAAAATCGTGTAAATATGTCAAAGGAAATAAAAAAAGGCGTAAAGAAATTATCGAAAACTACCTCAGCAGACAAAAATCTCAACATTCGCAGCAACACTGAACAGCCCAAATAAATCAAAGAAAAAAAAGAAACAAAAACAAATTTTCCAAACAAACGCTCATCTCAGCCACAAAAATAACTAATTCCCTGTTAAAACCAAATTCAAGAAATAGACTTGAATCCTCAGCCTCAAATTACCGATAAAGGAAATGGAAAGAGTAAGCACTGTCCAAAATCTCTCGTTTTTTTACAAAAAAGGTAAAAGCAACGACTTACATGTCTAATTCCTCAAACTTACAAATCCTTCAAATCTCATTGCACATAACCTGTTATCGAAAGCAAAACTTGTCATTAAGAAGACCTCAAGTTAAGAACCGTTCGCTAACTCGCAACAAGACACTCGGCGGATGAGAGCAAAAAATAAAGACTCAAGCTACATTCAAGGAGAATTTGTTCTCGTAAACGGAAGAAAAAAACTCCAGACGGAAATTATCTTTAGAAACTTGAGCGACTCGTCAGTCTCAAACAAGGACGGCATCTTCTTTGTCTCTCTAAACAAAAAAAATCTGAGTCACACAATTATTATCGCCAAGATGCCAGGTGATAAAGGAAACACCATTAACACCGAGCTCATAGAATTGGGAAGACTTCGTTCAGATTATATTGCCTTCAAGATTACCATGCGAGCAAGATCATCAACCGCCTGGTTTCAGTCAAATTCATAAGCTTCTAAAATCTGAACACTGCATGGTGCGAGTTTGCGAGGATATGAATTTTCTGTAATTCAAAGAAAGAAGAAGCTATCACAAGACATCTAAGTTTACAAGCTAAAAGGATATCTTTTTTTCTGATTCAGCTGTTTCATTTCACTTTGTTTGTATTTCAATTCTCACTTCTTTTTTGTCTCTATTACTATCGTTCACTATTATCTTTTAATCGTCTTTGCTTCACCTAGCTCGATGTTCGACGAAAACAAATTGATGCCAAATATTGACCCAGAGGTTAATTACTTTAATTCACTGCCTCCAGACCTGAACAAATATGAGCACTGACCGTGCATAAAAATTAAAATAATTTCAACAATTTTCGTAGTGAAAGAAAAAAACACGTCTCTCCTAAAATGGAATCGCTGGTTATTTCTCCCTAGAATAGACGAAATGAAGCACACAATTGCCGAGTTGCACTGCATATTCGGTTCAGTCTGCTTAACTGAAAACTGGCTGAATAGCGCAACTGCTAACGTGATAAACCCAAAATTGCAAGGTATTCTCATTTTTACGAACAGGTGAGAATATGGCGTGAGTGCATTCTTCTCAAACAGACTAAATACTAAAATAATTTTTGAAAAGTCTGTGAAAGTCCGTTAGCATAGACTGCCGTGAAAACTTTTTCATGGAAACCGAAAAAAAAACAAATGTTTCATCGTTGATGCAAAATACATAAAGAGTATTTTTTTGGAAATTTGAAGGCCTAACTAACTCAACCCAGTCTGTTTCATTAAAATTACATTAAAATGAAAAAATATAACCATGAATAATGTTCACGATAGACTTTTTACCATGAAACTAGCATTAAAAATAAGAGACATCTCCCGAAGATAAGCGTTGAATAGAATATCAAACTGCACGTTCTCTCAGCTTGATTTTAGCACGTTCTTTTATTTGATTTACTCGGTCTACATAACAAAAATGCAACAAATATATCTAACTTTCTTCAGTTTACTGCAAAATTTGTTCATCAAGTAAAATGACATTGAAACCTCGCAGCTTGCATGTTCACATTACTAATACTGTTTAATGTTACGCTGTTGGATGAGTATTTCTTACATCTTACTCGCGTGAGTGTACGTGCCAATGGTTATTAAATCTTCCACATTTGTTCTGGATGTCAAACACAGACAATAAATTTAAAGCTGCTCTGAACAAAGTGTGTCTACAGTAGACAAAAATGATCGTGTTCACTTCACTTTGACCTTGCTCAGTACAACACTGTACGACAGGAAGATGTTGATTACTCATTGATATACAGTTTAAAATTGGAAATGATAGTAATAAAATATTATTTCAGAATTTTAAAAATGGAGGCATAGGTCTATACTATTTTTCATTATTTGTACTGCACAACAAAATCTAGAGAAATAAGCTTAGCCCTGTCATGTTTTTACGTAAAAATTTTCTTTTTAACTTCGTTTAATAAAATTTAATATCATAACTAAATGATCGTGTCATGTTTTCAGACGAGTCAATGTGAAGATGTAGATGACTAAGCTCGTAACATATTCCAATAGCTTCGAAACTTAGGCTCGATGCTAAAAAGCTGAGCAAATATATTTAAGTTAGTTTTGGCCTCTCTTACCACGACAGAAGTGTTCCAAAGAGAGAAAAGATGAAGGCACCATTTAGTTTGGAGTCAAGGGAACGCAGAATCTATGCACACAGTGTATTCTCAAACAAGATCTCTGACGCCTAAAAAAGGTTAGTTGTGAAGGAAGGTTGAGACACAAGATAAGAGTTGAAGAAGTAAGTCAGAGGAGCTCAAAAACAGAACAGCAGTGAACCGAAAAATGAGGTTCCTTAACTAAACAGGAAACTTATTCTTCTTCAACACAAATAAAACCTACCTATTCTTCAGCAGAGGACCATGCATTGTCCTCTTGAGAGATCTAAAATCCGAAGATGCTCAATGATAAAAAGTCTGACATGTTAGGGACAGTGCCATAATCTTCCTACTTAATGATGGAAAACATTTGCAATAACAAATCCAATTATGGAATAGAAAGATCAATAAAGGTATTCCCTACTGTGGCATGGGGTGTTCATGTATACTCTATCAGGCCATCCTTCTTCTGGGACACCCTATCATGTATACTATCTTTAGGTACACCGTATTAGGGATACCCATCTGGTACATCTTTCTCAAGTATACCGTGTCTGTAATCTGGTATACAGTATCAGGAATACCCACCTGACATGTCTTTCTTACACAAATCTGGCATTTTTTCTCACATATCCCGTATTAGGTATACCATATCAAGTATACCGTATCAATAATACCCATCTGGTATATCTTTCTCAGGTACACCAATCCGAAATACTCTTCTTAGGTATATTTTATCAAGAATACCCTCTCCAGTTTCATCCAAGCGTACCCACTTCTGGAACATCCAAGTACATGCTATCGGAGCTGCGTTCTGACCTTTAGGTAGACCTCCTGTTCCCGGCCTGCATTGTAGGGAGGGTTGGTGGCGGTGTTGACGGCAATGCCTGGGTCCTGGCAAGGAGGAAAAAAATCACTGAGCTCAACAAAGATACTAATTTACGTAACTTAACACGTTCAGTGCGGTTCCGCGATTAGAAACGGTTGATTTGGTTAGTGTATAAGTAACAGAATAGAGAAATCGAATTTATTACTCGAATACATTTTATCCTTTTGAGAAATGAAAAATTCAATTTCACGAAACATTTCATCTGGTATGATAACAGTTATTTCTTAGAGAGGTCACGAAACAGAAGCAATGTCATTTATTTATACTAGTACTTAAATCAGCAATTTAGAAACAGGAATAATTTGACAATTATGTTTGTTAAAGATCATTGTAGGCTTTCAGATTTTTCACCATGGGTAGAGGTTTAACTGTGAATTACCGAGCTTATGGTACACATTGTCTAAAAAATTACGCAAAAAATAGAATTACCCTTTTTGTTCCATAGGGTATTATAACCTTCCTACTCAGTGAGTTTACGGTATAATATTTTTCACAAAATCGCTCATTGGTGTCGAAGTTTTGTCGAATATGGGACGATGCGATTTGATAGTACAGTTATTTCGTTTTGTCTAAGTACACAATTCTCGAAGTGATTCGCAAAGACCTCAGATTTGGTAAACTATGAAAGGCTTGGTAAGTTGAATATTTTCACCACCAGACGTTTAAAAGTCTACTTGTATCATACGTTAGTCCTCGAAAAGCAAAACGATTTAAAACTTAAAAGTTCGACAGAATGAAACATTTGAAAAAACTAAAAGCGTTAACCAAAAGGAGGGTGAGAATAATCAGTTTCCACCGTATAAACAATTCAATATAAGAATAATAAAAAAGACATCTCTGTGAACAGGAACAATATTATCCTATAAATAACGAAGTTTCACGACTATTCAGGTCACTAGTATACGAAGTACCTTTCAAAGTAGTAGATAGTGTGTCTTAAGAGTTTTCTTGAAGAAAAGATAACGCTTTTTATGCTTTCAAAAATGGAAAACGATTCAGTTATTACTTTTCTCCAATTTTTTATTTACAATCAGACCTGATTGTCCATCTGCCCCATTTCCCGCAGTGGAAGTTTACAACACCTCAACACAAGTAAAAAAAGTCAAAGTGATAATTTGTCTCGCGCGATGTTTAATTTATCTATATATTTTCATGCCAGCCTAACTCTGATTGGAACTAGGTTCTGATTGGAAGTCTTATTGAGGCAGACTCAATGCTCCGTAATTACATCACGACAACACGCAAAACCTAACTGCCGTAACGCAAACACCAGCGAAACCGATTCAGTCATTCAATTGTACAAATTCTTTTTTTTTATTGCTCAACGTAACATGGTAATTCTTCATATTATCTTATTGTTATTTATTTTCTACATTTTCTAACCGTTATTTATTTATAACATTATCTTATCATTTTTCAACACTGTATTATCATTTTTTATTTACAATATTATCTTAATATTTATTTTCAACATTATATAATCTTTACTTATTTACAACATAATCTTATAAATATTTATTATCAACGTGATCTTGTCATTATTTAATTACATCATTTTATCATCATTTTTTTTTTGTCATTATTATCTTCTCATTGTTTATTTTAAAACGATATTTTACAATTTTCATTTTGAACATTACCTAACGATTATTTATTTTCAACAATCTCGTGTAATTTTGTTTTTCACAATATCTAACAGTTATTGATTTTCAACATCATCTTATCATTATTCATTTTTATCATTATCTTACCACAATTCATTTTCAATTTAATCTTATCACTTTGCAACATAAACAAAACTTCGTATCAGCACTCACCAGGATAAGGACCATCCTGAGGTTCTCCGAGTGGAGATCCTCGGCAAGTTGCGGCAGGCCGCTGAAGTCGACTGGGTTGTAGGAGAAGTCGTGGAACGCTTCCATGTAGTCTATGTCCAGCGTTTGCACGTCCTGATCAAGTAAAGCGTAGATTCGTCCATTTACGTCATCGTAAACTACGTAAGTCGTTAATAAACTTGCTACGTGGGGGATGGGTTAATTGAAACTCAAAAACTGAATGAATGAAATGAAACTCAACAATTGCTCCCTCTTACTTTCTTGAACAAGATGGAAAAAACAGCAATGAATGATTGCCTGAAAACTTTCTCTACCTAATCCTGTAGAATTTCTGACCTGAGGATCGGTTTCGACACTAATGAAGTACGTAAGTGATACGCTTTCGGAAGGAATGGACCTAAAAACAACGGAAAAAAAGCGACTGTGATGATAATTCTCTTGCTAAATATGTAGAACACTTGAACTCCAATATTGCCAAACCAACGTCTGATTGCGCTTCTGCTAGATTCAATGTTGAGCGGATGAAGGAATCGGGCAATCAACTCGAAAATAAAAGAGATTGAAGTATCACATACCTGGGGAATCCCAGCGTCAGCCATGCGTTGCCTCACTGCCCTGACGTCGTCGTCGGAGGTGTACCCCCAACGGCAGAGCTGGAAGCCGAGTGCCCAGTATGGGGGGAACGTGGGGTTCCCGAACAGCTGGGCAGGAAAACAGCGTCACTCAGAGTTTCGAAACGTATTCTACAGCACTTTTAGTGTCAATCATTGAACATAATAGAAGTTTTTTTATAATAGCCTCTTATAGCCAGGAGAATGATTGGCTTTGAATATAATTTAGAATGGAGAGTTTCCGGAAATGTTTGAGACTTGAATGTTCTTTAAAATAGGAGAGAAAAGAGGGTGCTTCCATTTGTTTAAATTGAGAAAGTGGCAAAATTAATAATAATTAAAAAGCTTATTGAAAATAACACAATGAAGGATTTTTTAAAACAACGAAACAGAAGGAGTTTTGGTCAATAAATTAAAATAGAAAAACATTAAAAATAATCGGAAACAGAAAATCTTTTAAATAATTATAAACGGAGGAATTTAAAGATGATTGAAATTGATGTCTCGTGAATACCTGTGAAGGGAGGTAAAAACTCAAGTTTACTCGGTTTGGTCGGTGCATGTGTTGTGTGCTGGCTATTTCGCACAAAGGCATCACTGTATGTGAAAAACTATTGAAAAATCGTTGGAAATTATTGAGGAAAACGTTGTGATCAACGGCGCATGCGGGGTAAAAGAAAATGTGATATAGCGGAAAATAAAGTCAGTTTTGTTTGATTCAATTGCATCCACTAAAGGAGTTTTTTTATAATTTTATCAATCGATTTGAATTTTTATACCAATGCTGTCGTGGTGTGCCCACAGAACTTTGATTGAAAGAGGAAAACTGTTAGAAAATAATTACAGTTCAATTTCCTAACTGAATATTAATTTGCTTGAAGTTTACCGTCTTACCTTCACAAAATAAATATTTTAATGAATAAAATTAACTATGAATTGATAAAAATTTCTTACTTTCTGTTATTATTTTCTGCAACAGGTGCATAGCTTTTTTCTTAAGAGTACATTTAATGTGTTCAGTTTTAATTTTATTCCTGTAAAGTATTGTAAATTGAGTGCGACCTGGGCTCAACCCCATAATTTTCTGCGGTTTGCACTCGTTTCTTTTCGGATTTTGGTTAACGAAGCCGTGAAGACGCAACAGACGAAATGGGCTTCAAATTATCTTAGGATTATTTTATTTGTTAGTGTTCCAAATATGTACTTGAGAAACATGAGTAAATTCACAGATGTATGTTAATATTTGCTTGTATCCTCTTGTTAATAATCCATCTCGTAAATTAATATTAGGCTTACATTATTTGACGAGACACAAAGGATTCTTGCTAACTTTACTGAGCTACAAATCTTTTTCAAAACTGTACTCTTTGATCAAAAATTCAGAAATCATCTCTCTGTAATAAATACTGGACGTCTAAGTTAGAATAGAAGGAAATTAAATCCTGACTCAATGGAATTGAGCGATCTAAATCGTCATCAGCTACCCAAATTTTCTTGTGTAACGATAAGCCAAGAGTGGAGTAAGTCCACGGTAGATTTTTAAAAATTGGAGATATGGATTACTTCTTCGTTTGAACAATCCTTATGCATTTTAACGCCAGCATTTTTGTACATATATTACCGTCCTCACAATCCCTGTCATTAGATTGACACTGGCATCAGGTCGTCACCATCACGGTGAGGAAGACACTGCCACTCGGCAGTGAACTTCCAAGCGCACATTGGGCACAAATTCGATAAGAAACACAGAATATTGATGTTGTTTCCAGAAGAAGATTGTGTGGTCTTTTGGAGCGTTACTGAGTTAAAACTGTCTTACTGAGGGAAAATTCCACGCTGGCTATCTGTATTAATTTACACGGCTAAAATTTTTTTTCAACTCAAACCTTGATAATAACCTAATACGCGTAAGACCGACGTTTTTATAAATTTGATCAACTACATGTATAAAATGATACATATGTTCAAACGACTATCACTCACATCTATTCTTTACATTTAGAAAGACGACGAAAAAATCCTACCCTGTCGTATTTCTCCATTCATACTCCATTCATACATACCATTCATGACTACTCTCTAGCAGCCGACTCACTCCATTGTACTGCTGGTTGACGTCTTCAGGCGTGGGTCCGGTGAAGATGTGCAGGTCGATGATGCCTCCGATGGACCGAAGTGTGAGGGCCGGAGTCCCGTCAGGCAGGGTGAACGTCGAGTACTCTGGAAATTATTATTATCACGGCCCATTCAAAATGACGGTTTTCGATAAAGCACATAAATAATGTAATCAGGTTGGTGTAACGTCAAAACTGGTGTAACTCGCATTGAAAAACTGGGGAAACTCGTATCACAGATACGGTTATTAAGCACATCCACCTTGATTGCAAAGTGTGACACATTTACAGTCTCTTCCTATCGTATATTAAATTTAATATTCCTCTTTGTAAATCCTTAGCGTGGCAGAGACACGGACCAACCAAGCAAGCAGCGGTGAACTGTGTATTATTATGTAGTAATCTCTTAAGTAATCTCAAATTATGTAGTAATTATATACCTACAGATGTAAGAATTGGAATTTTACAGTCAAAAACAACGGTGCTATATTCAAGTTGGAACTGCAATTCATTCCTAAGAACTGTTTTTGATTAAATAAGAAGAAGGTATTTTAAATTCCGTCTCTTTGTGCACCCGAGAGCGAGTGTACAGTAATCGAATCGCGAATCTGTGCTACGGACGTAATCTTTTGTTTTCAAAGCGTAATAAGCGGACAGACCGACGCTTTTCTACAGAATCTCACAAAAAATTATACGATTACATTTGTTCGAACGAATTTAAATAATTTAATGACTATTCAACGCAATTTTGTCCTGTTAAGACCGGTTTATCCGTTGAATACTCAATTCATAGCTGGTGTGAGTTCATTACATTTATGTTGGTTGCTCCTATTACTTTTTTGCGATTTGTGAGCATTTACCACGGTAGAGGAAACAAGGTAGGGTCAAATCAGTCTTTTTTTCGTCGACTGTGTGTGTTTGCTGACGTCACGGCAACGAACCAATAGTAGCGCTCAAATTTCTTCTAGTAGCACTGCTACTCCCAAATCCGTTTCCACTATTGGCCTAACGGCACTGCGTTTTGGTGACGTCATAAAGTTTGTTTGAAATAAAGCCTTTCTACTGGCTAGCCGAACAAGAAGAAGTGCAATTTCCCCCACAGAAATGACCCTACCTTGTTTCCTCTACCGTGGCATTTACCATTCGTATAATTTTCAAAAAATGAGCACACTTTCTAAAAGATCAATTTAAGTGACTCACAGATGTAATAAACTTGAGATTAGTTTTTTGGTTTCAGTTTCAGAATTATACTGATTAACAAGAACAACAAATTCATTCTCTCATACATTCGGCAAAGGATAGACTTAATGCCGCCCTGCAGGCGTCTCTGGCCTATCAATTTAGTTGTGCGCGCTGTGCATCAGAGTACGTGGGAATGACACCCCGTGCTCTCGGTGTCAGGGTGGCTGAGCAGCGAGGTAGGAGTTGCTGCACCAGTGAACTGTTAATTAAACAGTCTACCTCAATAAGCGATTAGGGACCACGCTGATAAGTGCATTTACTTTGATATAACTTCGAAATTTTGTCAAAAATTTTGAATTTCAAATAGCTTAACAGTATGAATATTAATATTTTGAAAGTTTGGGTGAAATTTTTAATCTGTTTATTAGTTTTTCTCAATAAGCGATAAGGGATTTTCAAATTTTAAGTAAAATGAGTTTTATTTCACATCTGCAAATTTTAGAATAGTTGTTTATCGTCAAACCAAGCCTCTTCCTACTATCATTCTGGTTCCCATTTACTGACCATTTTAAAAGACAACAAACAAACTTTTCACGGTTGTTCGAGTTTTTATCCATGCTTGTTTATTTTTTGGTGGTTATACATTTAGGTTCTGATTTCGGCGATCTTTGCTTGATGTTCTCATGAAGTTGTTGTTCACGTGACATTAATGTGCATAGTTGATGATGTGCGAATGCTCAAAACGTCCATTTATATTCGATTTGTTTAGAAAAATAAATGTTTTGCGCGGTCTACCTAGTCCTTTTCCCTCCACTGAACATCAAGAAGTTTCCTACCTTCAGTTTTAAACGACAATAACTTGGAAATTATTTTTGTTTGGTATGATAGATACACTATTTTTTACACTAACAGGAACGACCCCAAAATAACTTATTCACATTTACAATCAAAGTTAGATCAGGTTGGGTGCATCACCCAGCCAATCACACTGGAGTTGGTTGCTGCCTTTCAGCCCACTCACCCATGGCATCACCCATATCACACGGAGTAAGCAGCATCACAGACCACTCACCCACAACACCACACCGGTGTAGCAGCACCACAACCCACTCACCCACAACACCACACAAGGGCAGCAGCACCACAACCCACTCACCCACAACACCACACCGGGGCAGCAGCACCACAACCCACTCACCCACAA
>JACJUY010004185.1:0-50312 GCA_014220935.1 Platorchestia sp. MABIK | reverse complement strand
ACTCACCCACAACACCACACCAAGGCAGCAGCACCACAACCCACTCACCCACAACACCACACCAGGGCAGCAGCACCACAACCCACTCACCCACAACACCACACCAAGGCAGCAGCACCACAACCCACTCACCCACAACACCACACCAAGGCAGCAGCACCACAGCCCACTCACCCATGGCGTTGGAGTTGAGCAGCAGGACGGAGTGAGTGTTGCCATCGTCGTCTTCAACGTTAACGAAATAAGGGAACGTTCCGTAGTGGTTATGCTGGCCTTCGTTCTGCGTGAAATTAATTGTATCTTGTGAAATATTAAAATTTGTTACATATGTGCAATGCACAACATACATGCCATACATTAAGTGTATAAAATACCTAAAATACAAAAGATGTTTGAAATGAATGTGAAATATGTAACGCAGTATTACCTTGGTTGTCTCAGAGTAGGTGTGTCACGACACAAAATGCACAACTTTGAGGAACTTCAGGTGTTGGTTTTGGTTCTACTACTTTGGGATCTCGGTTTACTCTCTGCTAATATAAATATCTAAATATATATATGTCTTGCATACTGCTAAATTTTTGGCAAAGTTTTATTTATTGTATTATGTAGGCAGGGATCATAGTGTTATTCATTAAGGGTAACTTCTACACTCACTCTCAGAAACTCAGATATACAAGGGAAATCAACTGCAATTTAAAAACTGGTTTCTGAACTCAAAGTATTCATGAAACACCACAAAAAATTTTAACGCCTCAAACAAAATTTGTTGACGCAAACTGACATTAAAATTAAATTTACGAAACTTTCTCGATAGAAAACGTATCCCTCACAGCAGGTACACCTCTATCCTCCCCCACCCACCGCAGATACGCCTCTATCCTCCCCCGCCCACCGCAGATACGCCTCTATCCTCCCCCACTCACAGCAGGTACACCTCTATCCTTGCTCACCCACCGCAGAGACGCCTCTATCCTCTCTCTCCAACCGCAGATACGCCTCTATCCTCCCTCACCCACCGCAGATACGCCTCTATCCTCCCTCACCCTTCGCAGATACGCCTCTATCCTCCCCCACCCACCGCAGAGACGCCTCTATCCTCCCTCACCCACCGCAGATACGCCTCTATCATTGCTAAACATGGGGTAGGTGACGCGCGGCTCGAAGGAGTGCCCGAGCGTAGGGTGGACGTTCTCGCCGAAGCCGTACAGGTACGCTGAGGGCAGCCGCACCGTGAACTGGATGAACTGGTCCTCGAAGGTGATCGGGCCGATCTGACGGAAACTGGAAACAAAATTTCAATTATTTCACCATTAATTGAGTTTCTCCTATCGCATTGACGAAATTATGGTGCAATATGAGCTATAAATGGTATCATGATTAAGGTTCATTATAGGGAAGAAACTATGGTATTAATAGCGCTGTTCTAACTTGTGTTATGTTTCTCCCATCGCATGGAAAAATTGCTATGCAATTTAAGCCACAAATGGTGTCCTAGTTACGGTTGACAGTCCTTGAGTAACTATATTATTAATAGCGTTGTTCTAGCTTCTGTTACGTTTCTCTAATCGCATATGAAAATTATAATGCCATTTGAGCTGCAAACGGTACTGCAGTTCCGGTTTACTGTCGTTGAGTTACCATACAGTAGTATGAATAGTGTTGTTCCATTTTGTGTTTTTTCATCCTATCGCATACGAACGAACGATGCTTATAGAAAAGACGGAAAGAGAGTTTGACACAGTGTGTCGGGAAGAGAAGAGGTGAAACATAAAAGGATAGATAGGGTACTGATAAAGATGAGCTTTGCGCATTTGATGCTAGTGTGGGAGAGTTTTTTGTTTTTTCAGTGTTTTTTAGGAGAGTTCTTTAGTTTGAGGGTGGTGCCTATATCGCATAGAAATATTACAATGCAATTTGAGGTACAAACGGTATCAAAGTTACGGCTGACTGTCGTTGAGTAACTGCCGTTACTGGGTCAATAATTGTCGGAAGGTAAGTAAAAATTTGTTTTTTGGCTAGGATGCATAGGATAAGTTATGTTTGTTTAGGATAGGTTTAGATAGGTGAGGGTGAGTTAGGTGAAGCAAAATAGATTAGGATTGACTACGTAAACGTAGAATAGGTCAAGTTAGGATAGGTTGGATTTGTTCTGTTATATAAAACAATAAAATTAACTGATTTTTTAGGCTGGGGCTGTTAAAAACAAAATTCATAAATGAAAGGAGTCGTAAATTATGTTTTTCAATTTCAGACGTTTGATGTTTTGCTGAAAACCCTGTGAGCTTATACAGATTCCTACATAAAAAAACATATCGGTTTTTATAGATTCTGAATTAGCTGTGAAACGTGTCCAGAAATCATTCCGTAACCAAAAAATCCCACATGTAATGTAGAATCAGACAGAATCAGTAATCAGGATACCACAAGATGGCGTTATCGATTCACCTGGCGTATAAAATTTCCCATACCTACCGTGATGAACAAATCGTTCTGCAGCCACTCAGAAGAAATTATTTATTTTACTACGATAAATGACCAGTTATTTGAAACCACGCTCAGCGTTAAAATCTAGTGATAAATATTGCCCTGTCTTTCGAGAAAATACGTTGATGTCACTCATTAACAGGATTTTTGAATTAATATTTTAGAAGTTAACCCATCTTGAGTGCAAACAAAGTTTGAAGAAGCTCAAACCCTAGTGATAATTACGATCTAGTGACAATTTCTTCCCTTTCTTTCGCGAACATGCTATGACAGCACTCATAAACATGACTTCTGAATTCATGTTTTTGATGTTAACTTAACTTCTGTGGGAGCAAAGTTGGAAGAATTTCCACCTCACAACCACACCACCATTCTGAACTCATCCAGCGGCATCGTGTCTCACAGTTCGTTGCCGTTGCTGGTGCGGGTGACGTTGAGCACCAGAGGCTCCCCCGCTGCCCCCAGCGTCACCGCATAGGCAGGGCTGGTGCCTGCCTCCGTCGGAGTGGTGACCGCCACCGGCACTTCGTAGCGGGCGTTGAACGCGTCCGTCAGCTGCAAAAATTGATGGTGCTTGTTACTTGCTATGCGCCTTGAATGCGTCGGTCAGTTTTAAAAATTGAAATTGCTTATTACTTTCAATTGTGGACACGCATTGAATGCATCCGTCAGGTGCAAAAATTAACGCTACTTGTTACTTTCAATTTTTTAGGCGTGTTGAATGCGTCCGTCAGCTCCAAAAGTTGAAGTTACTTGTTACTCTCAATTCTGTACGCGCATTGCCTGCGTCTGAAAGGTGCAAAAAATTGAAGGTACTTCTGAACAAGTATATATATTCTACAGCTTGGTGACTTGTAGGGATGACATCTTATCTTCAACTCGAGACCTCACATTTTCACCATCAGAGTGCTACATTTCATTAATACGATCTTTGTATCATTCTGAGGGGGATGTTACTGGCGTATCGCACGTGAACCAAAATTTAAAATTTATATTTAAGTAAATGAACTAGCCAAAACTGTTTTATACTTCATATACAGTGTTTCCTCGAGAGTCTTACTCGTAGAAAAAAAACACAAAGTAATGCTGAATTCGCTTTTGGTTCATTGTATGAACAGAACATTGCTGAAAAAAATCCATAACATGACTTTATGCTAGAACTGCTTTATAATTACCATCGGTTCATATTACGATGCATGATTCGCCCTCGACGGCCTAAAAGGTCAGATAAATGTTGCCATCAAAGCCTGCTCTGTATGTACCTCCACTCCAAACATCTCCACTAAAACAAAACCCTGAACTTGGCCGTCAAAGATATTTTAAAATTTAGACGTAAAAAACTATAATTCCATTGGACAGGTCCTCCTTTAACAACACCTCCTTATGGTCTCCGCTTAAATTGCTCGAAACTTGAAAGAATGCTTGTGTTTGAGCCCAGTCAAGTTGGTACCCAGTCAAGTTGACACATGGTACCCAGTCAAGTTAACACATGGTACCCCGTCAAGTTGACACATGGTACCCAGTCAAGTTGACACGTAGTACCCAGTCAAGTTGACACAAGGTACATATGAGGATGAATATGGCAAACGAAACGAACAGAGTGGCCTATCCTCCTGTTGCCACCAAGTCCCTTGCCGCTAAGCACAAATCACGCACAGATTCCGCATGTGTAGAGTAGGTATGAAAATATAAAATTAGTACGATTTATCAAAGCCTTATAATTAAGACCATGATCCTCAGCGTCGCACTTACCAGCAGTGTAGTTGGCATTTACATCATGCATTGTCATCAAGAAGGAAATTTATGGTAAATTTTTCATTTTTTCTCGAAGAGGATACATCGAATTCACAAAAAGGAAATCCGAACAAAATACCCTTCCCATTAAAGGCGAGAGTTTTTAAAATTTGTTCTATGTAAGGTGACAACAAGATTTTTATTCGTATTGTTTGCACGCATTTGAGCCACTCACTCATTTTGTAGCGGACCTTGATGATTGAACTCCTTTCCAATTCTTTATTTCGTGGCCTAGTGGCTGTCATGTCCAGGTTATCTGTCACGGACTTCACTAGCATCCCCAACGCTTCATAATTCATTTTATAATTAATTTTTTAAATAATCCTCCATTTATTATAAATTATAACACATAATTCTATAAATAAAATTAGTATAATTTTTTGAATAAAATTGGCATATGCTACACGTGTACACTTCTCTAAATTTCGAGTTCTGTTCGGAATTTAGTTGAGAAGGATTAACGTTACAGCGCTACTTGCCTTTAACAATAGCTCAAAAACGACTGTAAAGAAAAGACGTACCTTGATCTGCACGTGATAGTCTTCGTGGTGGATGACTTCCAGTCGAACTTCTTGGATGTCTCCCCCAAACATAGTGACGGATTTGTTGCTCTTCACTAGAGTGGACTGTTGAAGTTAACAAAACGAGAAAAATTAGAAAGTGAAAACCATTTTTTCGGTACCAGTTGGTGGATTTGTTGCTCTACACTAGAGTTAACTATTAAAGTAGAGGTAAACGAGAAAATTTAGAAAATAAACCCTATTTTTTTCGGGCCAGTTGGTTTATTTGATGCTCTTCACCAGAGTGGACTGTTGAAGTTGGCATAAATGAAAAATTTTGAAGAAAAAAATTTCATCTTTCAATGCGAGTTGGTAGATCTGATGCTCTTCACCAGAGTGGACTGTTGAAGTTGACACAATTTGAGAAAATTTAGAAGCAGAATTTCCCTCTTTCAATGCCAGTAGTGATGAATTATGGCACATGGGATTAACGCTCTTTTTACTTGCTGATGCGTATGTATGGATTCCTGGTTATGAAAAACTCCAGAAGAGTAGAAATCTTTCATTTATTTTCAAATAATTTGGTAATTTTTTTGTGGAATTTTTTTCTCAACTGAAAGAAATGCATTTTCAGTGGTAGATTTCATCTCGATTCAATCACCCAATGATAAAATTAGTACCGATGCAAATACAACATCAGACTAAGCATTAGAGTAAAATTACTGCAAATTGTTAGAGAAATTTCTCCTGCTGACTAAAGCAGAATATAAATATTCCATAATGCAGTTTCAAATATGAAACACACCTTAATACATTAACGCCAAATAAATAAGATGATGGTTTCCAATGTTTAGACTGATCATACTGTGCGTATTATTCAATGATGTATTCATAGTTTCGATTGTATTGGATTGGGTACTATGAAAATTCAAATCAAACGTTTGCAAAGTTGGCATTTTTATTACTACCTTTAAAGTGATGCAATGAAATCCTTTTGCAATTCAAAATAATTTCCCGTTTCAAAATCCTTATCTAATTCAAAATCATAACAATGATGGCCTTCACTGTCATCATATTGCGACCTACCTCCTCTCCGACATTGTCTCTATTCGAGTAGTTTTGGTCCACAATGCACAGAGAAGAGCAGCCAATGTAAGAGCTTAGAAACCTGCGAGCACCATCTTCAGGCGAAATTTGGATTTTTTGTATAAAAAGATTTAGAATAAGTTAGGGATTTCCAATTAGGAAGTAATTTTCTACCATAAAGAGATTTTGAAAGAGAAAATCATTTTGAATTGGATAAGGATTTTGAAATGGAAAATGTTTTTGAATTGCAAAAGGAATTCAAACCAGAAAGGGATTTTGAATAAGAAAATAATTTTGATTTACTAAAAGACTTCGAATTAAAAAATTATTTTGAATTAGATAGGAATTTTGAGTTAGATAATAATTTTGAATTAAGCGTTGATTTCGATAGAAAAAAATAATAATTTGAAATTCTAGAAGAATATTTTGTTAGGAAACGATTACAAATCAAAAACTGATTTTGAATCAGAAACAGATTTCAAATTAATGCACTTAGAACTGATTTTAAAACAAAGAGTAATTGAAAATTCAAAAGAGATTTGAATTAGAAAGTGATTTACGGTCACTAGGAGAGTGATATAAAATCACACAATGGTACTGAACTAGAAAGTGATTTTGCATGATAAAGCACCTCACCACAGTACCCCTGCCGGTGTCGACGGGGGTGGTGCCGAAGACATTGGAACTCACCACAGTGCCCCTGCCGGTGTCGACGGGGGTGGTGCCGAAGACATTGGAACTCACCACAGTGCCCCTGCCGGTGTCGACGGGGGTGGTGCCGAAGACATTGGAACTCACCACAGTGTTCCTGCCGGTGTCGACGGGGGTGGTGCCGAAGACATTGGAACTCACCACAGTGCCCCTGCCGGTATCGACGGGGGTGGTGCCGAAGACATAGCCCGCCTGGCGGTTGTCCGCCATGTGACATACGCTCAGGTCTGCGTCCCACACACAGGCCGTGTACGCCGCACACTCCTCCTCCGTCACCGTCGTAGGGTTACCTTAAGATCACATGAGGGTTCACAGTTTAGATTCAAATACCATGACGATAGTTCCTTTCAAATTATTGTAAATCATTTCAAATGACATGATGGTAATTCCTTTCAGATTATTATAAATTATTTCAAAAGCCATGACTGTAGTTCTTTACAAATTACTGTAAATTATTTCAAAGGCCATGAGGGTAGTTGCTTTCAAATTGTTATAAATAATTTTAATTGCCTTGACTGTAATTCTTTTCAAGTTATTTGTCGTAGGAGCAATTTCTCACAAGTGTCACATAGAAGCAGTAGCGATTTCTTTCCACGAGCGGCGACGTTGCGCTTGTGCATAATTATTGATGGAACGGCAACTTTTTCGATATCTTTCCGTGTCATTAATTTCATCTGCTTAATGCTCGCAAGTCATAAGTCAAAAACTGTGATACTGAATTTAGAAGCAGTTTTATAAGTCAATTTCATGATGGCATTTACAGTTTTTCATAGTTTCTGTACTTATGATGACAATGTAGCGGTAATATAAATATTAATATTCATGGTGTTAATAACAGCGTTTTGTTGATAACGATTATTATCCTTATTATTGTCAAATAAATGTAGAAGTGAAGATAATTAAAGAATTTAAATACGATTATCTTGAAATTCCCATACCTCAGAAAGGAGTTATCGTAAGGCAACTTAACAAATGAATTTTTCTACCATTGTTTTTTATTTCATTTTTCATAGTTATATATTTCATTCTCGCAGTCCTGAATTTGCACCTAGCCTCTTCAGATGTCGAAATTTCCTCCGACGTTCAATTTTAACTTCACTCGGAATTTTTTTCGAAATCAAAACGTTTTCTCACATACAAAAATGGTTTTCTTGTAGCCATTAAATGTTCAAATTGGTTTTGGGATTTTTCACGACTGCAGTTGCGTCGTTTGCCACTATGCTAAAAATAAAGTGGGTCAAATTCACCTATGTTTTCCGATATGATTTAATTTATTACACAAATAATCACTGAAACAATAACAGAAATTAGGCGTCACTGCGATGGTTACACAATGGTAAATTTCAGAAATAAATAACTCATTTCACTTTGTCGGAGTTTTTTCGAAAAATTTAAATAACGCTTAATTTAGAGGTATAACTTTCGCTTGAATCATGACGAAAAATGAAAAACCTAAAACTTTAAAGTTCAAAATACTATCCTTCATCATTTACACGGTTCCCAGAATTTCGAGACCTGTTCATATTCCTATTCAGACAGAACACGCCGGAGCACTGCTTACCTCTTACAACAGCTCGCAAAGCAGCAAAACGGTTCTCCACTAGATCAAGAAACTGGTATCATAAATACTTGACGAATGAAGTAATTAGGTTTTGTTCGTTGCCTCTGCGGTTCACAAGATCGTTTCATAGTTATACAACGCATTTTCTTCTTATTTAAAAAAGTTTTATTTCAATGCAGTTGCAATGAATCATCTTGTGCATTGATTTCTACAGCGATTTGTGCCCAACACAATGACTCAAAGACTGTTATTTTTTGTTGAGCTGGTACTCATTTTATATACTTAAATTAGGAAAGGAATAGTGGCTAATTCATGTTTTCCCAAAGAAAAGAAACACCGGGTTCTACGGTGTTTTGAACTTTTCAATCTGACTCATGAATGACAATTGCTCTTAACCACTAGAACACGAAGACCACATGTAACTTGAAGCTCATGTTACTCAACAATTTAATAAGTAGATTGAGTTAAGAACAAGATACATGTAAATACATGAAACTTAATAACTTTGAGCCCATTAAAACTTTTCCGCCGAAGCATCCATTTAATCTTAGCCACCCAGTGCAGGGCTTATAGTAAGGTGGTTAATATCATAGATTGGAAAAAGCTAGACTAGGACACAAACGATAACATCATAGATGCTATGGGGAGAAAGCTAAACCAAGAAGTAAGCGATAAAAATATTACAGATGGAAAAAATCTAGATTTGGACGTAAACGGTAATGTCATAGATCGTAAGAAGCTAAACATGGACGTGAGCAAATGATATGAAGTGGCTTCAATACTTACCAGGCAAAGGACATTCAATGGCCTTGATGTTGTCCTGGGCATTGCAGATACCCACAACACAGGCCCCCAGGGCAAGCAGGGCTGTCAGAAGGTGTCTCATTTTCGATGACAACAGGTTCGATGTAGTGTCGTTCGATGGATCTCATCCCTTTAAAATGGTCGCCAAACAACAGCTGCTAAAGTGATAAGATACAGAAAGTGTGTGATAAGACGACGTGCTCGATAGGTACAGAGAAAAATTGAACGTAGACTATCAGAAAGTTTATCTGTGATTGAGACTTATTGCGTAATCGAACTATGCCACATCTATACATGTTCTGAGTTATTACTCACCTGAGTATTCAAACTTGATCGTACTATTTTTCCTTTTCTATCTGACCATAGTTTTAAACAACCCCAGGCTTTTTTAAAGTTCTACTAGTGACGCGAATTTCTAAAATGTTTCTTTGCCATAAAATATTGACGTTGCCTTTTTTGAAACACTTCCAAACACTGTTTTAATGGCACTCTTCGTCGTAACTTCGTTTTCCAAAACTTAAAATTTCCGCGTTCAGCTAAGGTTTCAATGTAAAATTAAACTTCTGCCCCACGTCCTGATATCTTATTCTCTTGTAGTGACTATATTTTAGTCACATCTAAACTCTATGTCAATCATTTTCAGTTCAGTTACCGTTAAAAATTATCTAGTAATTCAAGTGTTCAGTTATCTTAAGATGTACAAATGTAAATTTAATCAATGAAAAGTTCCGACGTCTCCATCCAGTATCACCGATACGCACTGCATGAGAAGCTATGTAAGGCCGCTACCTCACTAGCCCGTATGGAACTCAACGGCGGTGGTAGCACCATCCGGGCCTAACACCTGGTGACCCCAGCAGTATCACCAGGTTCAACAGCTCGTTACCGCAGGAGCGATTTCACCAACGGGCCGAGGCTTCCACAATGCCTGCCCGTACATCTGGTGACCCCAGCAACATTTGCTGCTGCTCTCCATCTTCAGCCAATGCAGCTCCACCGCCGTTGGATGGATGGTGCTACCACCGCCGCTGAGTTCCATTAGGGCTAGTGAGGTAGCGGACTTACATAGCTTCTCCTGCAGTGCGTATCGGTGATAAAAGACGGAGAATGTGAACTTTTTATTTATTAAATTTACATTAGAACATCTTAAGATAACTGAACACTTGAATAACTAGATAAAATTTTAGCGGTAACTGAACTAGAAATGATTGCCATAGAGTTTAGGGGTGACTAAAGTATTCACTACACTCAGACTATTTTATTCAACTGATCAATAAACTTACTTCTTTGTTTAAAGAACGTGAATGTGGCGTTAAAAGTGAGAAAAGGTCACCTCAAACGTTACACATTCGGATCGTTTTGAAAAAATTAAGGAGAAGAAATAGTTAGCACACCCAAATTTAAGAGGCCGATGTAGTCCGAATAAAAGGAGAATGTGTTACGCGTTTGAGTCATAGAATGCCGTACGTTCTAAGAATATTTATCATCTGTTACTATAAGATCTGAAGCCTGACGATCATAAAGAAGTTGGTGAAATATGATTGAATTTCAAAAGGATGATTCGACATAGAGGAGCATGCTTGGAAGTTCAAGCTTGCTTCTTATGTGAAAATTTGTCCGCTATTGACGTTTTCGAGATTGCGCTCCTTTTGAAAAAATTATCGCCATGCAAGTTCGATGTCACACGCTCTATATTAAAAAATAAATTCTAATCAATACGACTTCTTAGTGGCTAAGACAAGCAAAACGTGCGTAGAGAACTTCTGATTGGAGCGACTTTGACAAAGTAAACAACCGCGTGGGAGTGGCTGAATCATTATCATTATTATATATTAGTGTATACGACGTTTCACCACCGAAGACGCTATAAAGGCGTTTCATCGGTGTATTCGATATTCCCCAGTTCGTCATTTCTCTATACAGGGTGGATAGCATTTCTGTTATCGCCGTGTTGCGCCATAGCTGCAATTGAAGAGTGGCTGGGTCAGACGAGTAACGCCGAAACTTGTCAGGAAGCTAGTAGGAGTTCTCAAAATTTACCAAGTCCTGTGGCTCATTAAGGGAATAATAAAACAGAAATATTTCGCAATATTTATTTTCATCTACGAAAATACGCATTGACTGCAGCGTCAGCATTTTTTATTTGTATTTCACTTTCACTTTGTTTAATTGATTAGATGTCATCGGCAGCACACCTCTAATTTCTTACTAAAGCGACTTGTTGAACAAAAATTGGCATGGCATTGCTCCACCTAACTCATTCTGCACATTGGGCTGATGAGGATCAAAATTTGAGCTAAAATAATTTTTAAAGTCTGTGCAATTTACACGTTCGCTTTAAAAAAATATGCTTGTTGTGCAATTACAAAAACATAACTTGCAAAGAACAAGTACATAGCAATGCTTGCAAGCTAAAGCTCTTGTAATTCTTCGAAATTGCAAAAAATATATTTTTCAGCTGTTGCATTCAATTTAGTCTACTAATATTTTAACCTAGTAATTTATGTATACGGATTTATTTCTATTTGAAAATATTTGTTCTACTTTCTTATACCAGAGGGAGAGAAAATTAAAAAAGAAGTTAATTCGCTTTGGAAAAAATTTTGAGTTCAGATCTCAATCATCATTAGTATGTAAACTAAAAATTAGGAATGATGTATTTTTAAAAATCTTGGCTTGCCAGTCCGATTGATAACATAATTTTTTAACTTTTTGGCTCACCAGTCGTACTGATAACATAATTTCTTAAGTTTCTGACTTGCCAGTCCTATTGATAACGTAATTTTGTTAACATTTTGGCTCACCAGTCCTAAATTGAAGGTAACTTAAACTGGGCGCAAATAAATGAAAGTTAATTCGATGCTTTTTCCTATTCAATGGGAATATTTTACACCAGAATCAGAATCTGTGAAATCAAAATACGCCACAAATTCGAAGGACAAGGCATTCACAAAACGTATCGCCAATTACAATAACCGTTGCGCTAGATAATCAGGTAACATTCGAATGATTAAAGGTAGAGTTAAATTAATAAGTGCATCAGAATCACCCTAAGTTCAATTTATTTTAGCCTTAGTAAAGAATATCGATAGTTTGAGCAAGTCTGATTGCAACGTTGCAGTTCCCCTAGCTCTTCAAACGTCACAGGCTGCTTGAAACCTACAAGTTTTAACGCATCATTCAAAATTAGTGACCTTATAATTGCGTTCAGAGTCCTGACAGAGAACTATTCTCTCTACAATTAAGAGAACGGGTAAGGCAGCATACTTCTAAGCTTGTCAGCAAAATACTATTGAATTAACAAGCCCTAACAACTTGAACCAACTTGAAATACCTAGAAAATGGTTTTAACTCACGATGCAAAAACCATTTTGTTTCTTGTTCGTCAGATCAACGAAGAAACATCGCTACATTTTTGAGGTTTTGAAGCTTACTCCACTTTCTCTACAACATCGATTTGCTAAAAAAGAGAGATGCCTAAAACAAAATTATAGAAGCATAATTCTACTTAGGCATACTTTAGCTCGAGGCAACAGCACCAATGGTAAGCAGAAATATTTCTTTCTTTACAATCTAAGTATTTCACTAGCGTTGTGGCACGGACAATAAGTAGCTTATGTCACGTAGAGCACTTGCAACTAGAGTCCAAGGGCCACAAATTCGAAGATTTTACCTCTTTGCGGCGGCACAGCCGACAGCGTGAGTTTTTCGTTGACTTGACTACGGTGTTGCGCCGTTTTTTTGTTAAAATTTTCAATTTTGCGCTTGTGGGCTCACAAAATTTGAGCACACAACACCATGCATGAGTTCCAAGGGATTTCTAATTTTAGTAGAAATAAATTCAAAGTTGATCTCGGCTAGAAAAAAACAAGACCGTTGGATAGCCAAGTCGACAGAATACCTTTTGTCACCAGCTACACCGCAACAACGTCGTAAAATGTTTGCAGTCCGGCACCTGATCTGAGTTTGCGACAATGCTTTAGTGCTCGACTCATTCAATTTTCTAATTTTGTAGCAAAAAACAAAAGGTTGCCGTCAAATTTCCTCAGCGACATTTTAAAAACTCTAATTAACAATTTGACTACGGCAGGTAAAACTGAAGTTTACAATTTTACCTCAAATTTAAAGTCAATTGTAGTGAGTTACGTTGAAAATAGCAAACATTAACTGTGTCATGCCTCCATTTAGTTTTCATTCAAGTATACATGAAAATTGAGTTTATGGCCACTCGTGGATCAACATCATTGTGCAAATCCCCTCCGTGTACCACCGGTGGCTCACGTCGCAGCCAAAGGGCTGAGTAATGAAAACTTGAAAAGTAAAAAACAACAGTTTTTTGCTAAAAATTAAATTTGGATTACCCTAGGGAAATGTAAACTGTAATTCGTCATGATTTTGGCCATGGCTTGAATTAAAATTTACATAACTTGAAAATCTCACCTACAGACTGGTCTGTTTTATCGATTCCTTTGATGAGAGAGGCATCGAAATTCTTATAATTTCTACATAGAGCTCATTAGAGACATTCTCTGTGAAAATACATGTGTGATCTAAAAAAATGCCACCTATTATCCATTTTTATAATTCCTAATTTATTCACGTTGAATTAAGCGACAAAAATACCCTGTAGAAGATTCTAATTCCTTGTAAAAAATATATAACAAATGAAGGCATTCCCTACGAGGGCACATGTGTGGCTTGGGCAGGACAGAGCCTAATTTACCTTAGATTATTTCTTTTATGGCCTCATTTGAATTTGCTCTTGAAGACATAATGAACAAAAGAATTTTATTTTCCGTAATCACAAATTAGATGATTACGCACGCTGGAGAAATAACGCCCAGGTTCTGTCGCACCGAATAGAAGATCGGGAAAAATTGAAAGTGTAACTTGAGTCTTTTACTTTTAATGCTGATACAAAATTTCAAGTAAAATCGACTAAATAAGGCGAAATTCCCAAAATTCAGGTGTACTTTCACTCGGAAAGAACAAATTTCAGCGACGTACCAACGAGGCGCAGTTAATTTTCAAGTGACTAGATTATGTGCGCTTGATCACTGCAAGAAACTTGAGGCTTTTTTATACTTCAATAATTCATTTTCTGCCCTTTGTAAAGAACCCGCGATACTGAAACAGGTGAGGGTGCCGGGTTAGCTCTATCATAACTTGTTTGTGTTTTCTACCGCACTGTGCAAAATGGGCATAAAAACGGCGTTAGAGTTTTTATCTGCCAACAGTACATCAAAAAGCTTCTATTTTTAGGTTACGTTTGGCTTCGCTAAAGCTATGCATTTAAAGCCTTTTGGACTCAACTCTTCAGCCTAAGCTACTCGCACAAAATGCTCCTTACAGGATAAACTCACAGATCAAATCTGATATTCTACTTCTGCTCATGACCATACCTATAAGGAAAGACAGGCAACTTTGGTGAAACTTCCAAGGCAAAAAATGTCTCTGAGTTGAGCGCTCAGTTAGTTATCTTGTCAGCGTGGCATGCGCTAGCAACATGCCTACAGAGTACTGCTATGTACCGGTCTAGTGTTCGATGAAACCCACGAAGTTACGAAAAGAATACACTATAGCAAAATGCAAATAGTGTTCTTTGCTTAGCTTTTAGAAAACTTACAAAAGATAAGAAGCTGTAGAGGTTCACGGCTGTAGAGGTGCGTAGCTGTATGCGAACTCTAAGTCATTCGATGCAACTCAAGTAAAATTTATTTGTTATAGCCTGCTGCGTTTTTACATTTGAGCTACTCCATCAATCCAAATTTTTCTAGAGGCCTAAGACTGAAAAAAAAATCAGAACGCTAAAATGTATATTGAAATTATTCCTTGATTGTAAACTTGCCTAAACAATTTGCAATTTAATACTGAAATTTTGAAATGGTAATTTGGGTTGGTTATGCAAGGTAGAAACTAGCTAAGAAGATAAAAACAAGAAAAGCATTCGGGAACATCGGGCTCACGCGATCGTACGAAAGATATTGTAACACGGGCTGTGCAAATAAAATAAATAATCAAAATCCTTTAGGTGAGCGCTGATGATGGTGAACGCCAATGATATTTCCAAGGACGAGTTAGTCAAAGTTTAAGAAAACGAATCAACTATTAAATTGCGCAATTAGTTGGCAAGTTGTCCTATGTCCTACTGAAAGTTAAAAGCATTTCTATGTGCCAAATTTAATAATAATGATGTAGAATTAAGAGAGATAAAGTTTTTATCGCTAACTGAACTTGAAGGATCTCGAAATTAAACGTGAACGGGAAATATCTCGATATTTAGTGGAGAAGGCGCACCAAACAACTCAAACTACAGAATTATGACAAACTTAGCTTTTAGGTAAACCCAAAACTGGAAACGAGAATGGTGTATAAAATTTGTTAACTTGATTCAATAGAAATGTTTGGCTAAGCAGTATTTCATGAACTTAAGGGAGCGCAAATCAATGCACTATTCATGAGTATATGTTTCTCACAGCTGAACGAAATTTTTTACGGATGCTAGTACGGGTGGAGCAGAGGAGAGTGGAAGGAATTTCATTACTCACTTGGGACCTAGAACAAAATAAAACAGGAATCATTAGAAATACTCGTCATACAAATTGCATCTGCCAAAGAATTTCATTATAACTTCCTTGTCACTTTTTTGCTGATATTCAACGCTATTTATTATCTAAAATATACGTGTTTTTTAACGATATTAACGTCATGGTTAAACAAGTTTCAAGATTCATGGCACAGTACAAAAATGAAACTTCAGAAAACATTTATGTCTTTTTACATTTTACATTCATGAATGGCAAGGGTATTGCTTGTGGGACAGTTAAAAAATCGCGTACCAAGAAAGGTTTGTTTCATACACCAGCAAACGGTTCTTTCTCACTTGCAAATGAAGCTCTTAATACTGAAAAGCAGATACAGCTTCATAAATACGAGCCTACAAACAAGCTATCACTTATATAACACAATTTGTTCAACTGACCACCAGAAGTTGTTTTTCTACCTATTGACTGCGTCACAGTCAGCGTTGTGACGACTGAACAAAGGGGAGGTTTTTCTAGTTATTTTTTCTTTCCTATGCGATTCCGAGTGGGAGTTTGTCACGGTGCCGGAATCAGCAAACTCTAACGAAGCCACATCCTTGCCAGCGCAAGCAAGTTCAGAGAGCGACGTGTGACGGACCGACTGTCGTATCATTACGTCGCCTGAACCTTCGACCTCTCTCAAATGTTCACCGCTGGGTTCCTTACGCTTGTCACCAGACAAATGTTGAACATTTACTGTCTCTTGCAGGAGCCGACTACTTAATTTATATTTATCGAATGATGAAGCCTCATTTTCGTTTGAATTTTTAAATGATGCATCCAACACGTAAGACTTTGAAATATCTTCACCGTTTTCTGTCGCACTCAAAAGAATTTTGGGAGGCTTTAATTCGTATTCGTCGATGTGTGATTGAATAATTCCTGTACATTTACTCAATACAGTGCCAGCGAGTTTTGTTTTGAATTTTGAGGAAGAAATCGCTCCTGGAGAAGGCGATCGATCATCACGAGAGTCTTTTCGTTTCGGACAGTTGCCTCTACGATTCACGAGCCTCGGACTTTCTAATCGCGGAATTTTCATCATCTTCTGAAATTTGGACAAGTCTGCATCACCTCCACGCCACTTTGGACTACTGGACGAAGTGACCACGCAACTCGACCGCCGTTTTTTCCAGCCTGGAATTCGAGACTCGCTATCTGAACACCAAGACAAATATTCACGCTTCACGCCGTCTCTTATCGTTGAACGCAAAACTGTAAAGTTTTCGTGGATTGAAATGGAAGGTACGCTATCAGACGGGCTTTCATCTACGTTTGACTCTAGAAACATTCCATCGGGCTCTAAAAATCTCCGTTTGTACTGTTGGAAACGAGGTATGCTTGAAGGGGACAAATCGTTTTTGGCAGCCAAGTCCTTGGCCGTTTTAGATTTTTTCATCGGATCCGAGAGAGAAACATTCGGTCCGGAGGTCTTCATTTTCGCGGAAAATTTATGGCTATCAGGAAGTGATGGCTTGCGAGGTTTTGGAATTTGTGAAATGGTAGAAAAGAAATTTGCAGCGCTGTTGGATCGAAAACGAAGAATTTCAGAATTAGTGGCTTCACCAAGTATCATCTTATCTGCTTTTTTCTTGGCACCATTGCTTACTGGACTTTTTTCTTTGAGCTTCAGTTCATCACCACGATCATGATCCGAAGATTTTTTAATAAAAGAAGAAAACAATTTGTGACTTGAGCAAACCTTTGAGGCTGTCGGATTGTTCACCGGCAAAGTTGTGTTTCTTAATTCAGAATTGTTCTGAACTGATGAGCTCACACACATCGACTTTCTCCTGCCTTCCATTCCCGAGTACTTTTGTGCAAGTCGATTGGAATCAGATTCACCGAAAAACTTGGCAATCGAGGGTCTACTTTTCCGTTTTTTGAATCTCGGCCTTTTGCGTGGATTCCAATAATCAGGAGACAACTCCTCTTCAGGTTGAGCGGCTTTTTCTAGGTGTTTTCTGATCTCATTACAAGCAGTTTCATCCTGAGCTAAAACAGATATCAATTCGCAAAAGTCACTGACGCGCATTTCTTTAGAGTCCGTGTCGTCTTGAGTTGCATCTTGCGTTTTTCTTTCTTCGAATGAAATAGTCCTTCGGCGTTGCTGCAAAGCCTCACTCATTCTGTCCCATTCTTGTGTGAGTGGAGAATCCGAACGCCGTCGACTGATATCAGTGAACTGAGTTTCAGATTTCTTCCACCTCGATGCCTTAGTTACAGGAGACGCCATTACTTTTTCATTTTCTTGCCAAACTATTCTATCACTGCTAGCTTTCTCTCGGGTTTGGAACGTAGGCTGCCATTGGGGTGACGGGGAGGTGGATGGTGGGTCGTTCGAGGAGCCAGTGCGATTCAGAAGGCCTGCACAGCTGGCCTGTCCTGAGGTCAAGACAGACTCAGCCGCGGCCGCCTGGAATAAAAAAAGATTTGGTGATGATTGATATCAAATTAGAGTAACTTATGGCGCCAGAAAAGAAACCAAGACTGTTTTTATGACACTCTAAAATGACAGTTTTAATCGCATTTTTTAATCACATCACCAACGCTAGGTTTGGTAGCCACTTCTTAATGATACTTCAACGATTATTAGAAAAAATGGCAAACAGAATCTTAACACCGTAATGTTAGCTCTTCATTTTCCCGCTGCTGGAAAGTCAGAAGTAATGTACTGGAAAGTCCTTGCAGGAGATTCTACTTGCAAGCTCACCGGCTAGACGATTGAAATCCCGTCACTTCGGCGAGGCGAAGAAGTTTGCTGATTTTTTGCAGGGGAAGGTGAGTCAGCTTGACGATCGTGTGAAGTTGAATCTCTTCTACTCTGAGATTTCCAGGAGTATTCATTATTACAGGTGGGTGCTAATGAGTTGGATGTTCGATCACAAGAAGCCAAATAATACTTGTTTGTATTTTGGGGTGTGGACGGAAAATCAAGTTTGTCTCGAAACACGGAGTTCCCTTCATTAAAGGACGGTGTTTCTTTTTCATTCTGGGACGGCGAAGTAGGTTCTTCTTTTATTTGGAGCTCCGAGGAACAGCTTCCCCGCAATTGAGAAAATCCTGCATCTTCCCTCTTAGGACTTGAAGAATGATGTATTCCCTGCTTGATTCGAAGGTAAGTTTGTCGAGCTTGGTCACTTTCATTCGCTTGCAGGTTCTCTTGATAAACTTCTTCCCTTGAGTTTCGACGCCCATTCTTTTTCCCGTAGAAAGAAGAATAAATGCTTCCTTCGAGATGACTTATAGCTCGCCGGTGCGTGCGGTCCTGGCTAGAAAATTGCCCGGCAGCTTGTCGGTCGTCGATTTGATGGCGAGATGGTAGAGCGATGCTGTTCCTGTGGCTGCGTTCTGTTGTGTGTTCCGCGCTTTGTACTTTATTCAAATCATAAATGAATGCAGACTGCTTACATTCTTGCTCTTCGTTATCAGAATTCAACAGGTTTCTTTGCGACACAGAAGGAATGAGCGCAGAGTTATCGAGGGAGTGGTCAAACGATAGCTGTTTGATTTGGGAAGTTTTGTTTGCGTTAGAGTTGTTGAAATCACACGTATGAGAGGGGCTCATGAGAGGGGCAGCGGCCATTGTGTCCACGCTGTGAGGTGACAACGGGCACTCCAGGGTAACTGGACACAAAAAATGAGTTGTTAGCGATCAAAATTGGGATGTGACTCGTGCACTGAATTCGAAAATAAACTACACACGTGGAAATTGATTAATATCAAAGACAATTAATATCAAATTAAATAAATGTTGCCTTTGTGTCACAATAATGCAGGAAGAATTTTTTTTTAAATGAAACTTGTGGAAATAGGTGCGATTAATGCTAAATAAGAGTCGACTTCGTGAAGGAATAATGCAGGAAGAAGGGCAGTTAATTCAAATTGTTATTGAAATAACACTTGTGGAAACAGGTGAATGGATATATTATAAACATAAATGAGTGTTGTATTTCGTGAATGAATATGCAGAAAATTGGCAGATAATCCCATTTGTTAATAAGACAGCTAGCTCATAAAAACTTACAGCAGCACACAAAAACATACTTCATAAGTATTATGTTGAAAACAGACTTGACAGATGTTTCTTTGGGGGTTCAGTTAAGAATGCGTGCATCCAGAACGGGATTCAAATAAACAGTAAAATATTTATTATGAGCAATTATGATGGCAGGTATGAAAATGTGACTTAGAGCTTACCTTGAGAGGAGTGCTCGCTGTTGCAGTCATGTTCCTTCTGGCCTCCCAGGCCGTCTTGCGCTCCGTCCGCCCCAGCTGTGAGGACACGAGGTGCTTAGAGCCGGGGCTTGGCATTGTGGAGTGCCTTTAGCCATGGACTGGCATTGTGGAGTGACTTTAGCCATGGATTTGCTATATCCTTGGATTGACGTTACGAGTTGCTTAAAACCATGGATTAACGTTATGGATTGGCCACAGCCATGGATTGATAATGTGAATTGACTATATGTATCAATGGATTGACATTGTGGATTGACTATAGGCGTGGATTGACTATAGGCGTGGATTGACAATGTGGATTGACTATAGGCGTGGATTGAAATGAGTATTGAATATAGCCATGGATTGACATTGTGGATAGACCATAGCCATGGATTGACATTGTGGGCTGACTATAGCCATGGATTGACATTGTGGGTTGACTATAGCCATGGATAACCATTGTGGATTGACAATAGCCATGAATTGACATTGTGAATTGACTATAGGCGTGGATTGACATTGTAGATTGACCATAGGCATGATTGACGTTATGAATTACCTCTAGCCAATGGTTGACAAAATACCACTCACTCATGGACATGCATTGACTTTAAATTTTTTTTAGCATGCATCATCATTATTATATATGTTACTAGTGTACACGGCCCGTAAAAATGACGGGATTCGCTATTTTCCTTATATAAATTGTGCAGATGTGGATGACAAACACATATATGCGTTCTGGTAGCACGTGTGGTTAAAACATTCTTGAATTTGTGCACTGGTGAAACTCGTATCACAGATACGGCCATTAAGCATCCTTCAAATCAAATCAAAGAAGCTGTTTCTCAAGAAGCAGGCACCCGACAAATAAATAAACACACCGAGGGTATTTTAAGGTAAGATATTACAAAATTAAAAGAATTGAGCGTCATAATAACGCATGGTTCCTTCCAGACGTTCGTGCTACCCGTGGAACCAAATTTACAGCACTTTACAAATAAATTGTCAAATAATTCGTCACCAATCCGTTCATGCATAGTTCCCTCCAGACATTCGAGCTACCTGTGGAAGCAGATTCACTGTGCTCTTCATCGAGCTCCCTAGCTGAGCAGCTCGGGGTGGTGACAGGCAGGGTGTTGTTGAACAGCGACAGGTCCACAAAGAAGCCTTCCCGCGGCGTCTTCTTGTAGCTCACGAGAGGCTGGAACCTGTGTCCCCACAAGATCTCGTCTGGCAGGTACGAGGAGCGCGCTTGAGTTGTCATACCTGCAGAATTCAAGGTAATTGTACAGGGTGGCGCATAAGTAACGCACCCTTATTTATTACCGCTACATACACTGGGTATCTGTAGACAGGATACGACATGTGAATAAACTTTAAGAGTTCCTCTATCGTTTGCAATTAACCCTATCGTTATACCTTACATGGTTTATTTTTTATTAATTTTTAAAAGGGTGCGTAACTTATGCACCACCCTTTACGTTGGGTGTATTGTAAGCTAATTTTACTCGTTGTTTCAATGAGAAATGAGTGTTAAAGGATTCTAAGAGTTTTGTTAGAAACACACAGTCGCATCATACGATTATACATAGTTTGTGGCTAATGCTTGGTAAATCAGTCCATCCCTACTCCTATCCTGTCAACTGAGTACCTAAATGCTGCACAGTGACAGCGCGTTTATATTTATTAAAGTAGAGTTAATTTGCATTAATTGAAATTCATTTAGAAACACAGTTTCAGAAACAGAAACACAAAAGTATAGTAATCGAAAGATCAAAAGATCCGCATTCAAAAAACTCAAATACGACAGTTTCCGCGAAAGAATTAGGGTTCTAACTTACAACCCGTCATTTTTCGGTTGTAACCCGTCAGTTTTAGGAATTATTTTCATAACTCAAAACCCGTCACCAGGCAATTAAAAAGGTCTTAAATAAAGTGAGGGTAACTGCAAGAGAAAAAGATTATTTCAGTCGATTTTGCACAAAAAGTGGAGTGCGGTACCCGTAGATTCGATGACACCCTCTAGCAGCACGACGATCTCGAAGTCGGCGGTTTGCAGAGCGCTGGCTGAGAGGTCGTACAGGGGGGAGCCCTCGTCTATTTTGTGGACGATCGTCATGGGCCAAATGAAGAAAATTCTGTCCTCACCGACGTCGTAGCCCACGTCCAGGTCGTACATGTGCAGAGGGATCTCTTCACCTTCCTGTGAAGGGGAAATATTGAAATGATTTGAGCTAAAACGTATGGCTAGAGGCTGCAAATTTTTCATTCTCTTGAGATCTGTTGCCGATCACAGGAAATTATATTCTATATTATGTTCAATTTATTGTCAATAATGAAACCAAGTTTTGTGTTTAGTGCACTACAATAACATGAAAATGTCCACTTGAACCATTTAACATCTTAAAACCGTGGAACATTATCTCGCGTACCATAGCTACGCGTATGCCTCGTTTTCTCCCTCCCATCTCACCTGCGTCACGTGCTTTCGAATAAGCTGCGCTCGAACGTGGGCCTCGATGATGTGAGACTTGCGGATGTCGCCCACACGGAACATGAGGCACATCTGCCCGTCTCTCTGCAGGATGCACATCTTCCGCGAAAATATGAGGGTCTGGGTCCTTTTCTTGGGGCGGGAGAGTTTTGCGAAGACGATGCCGACCATGAAGGCCTGAAACGCGTAATGTTATTTTGAATACCATGCGATGAACTTATCATTATTTTTAGGTACAACACGTAAAAAGCGAGGTGAGCTACTGGTGATCACGGAGGGGATTTTCACAATGCTGCTGACCGACCAGTAGTCACAAATTCATTTTTCATAAATACTTAATCAAAACTAAATGAGAGCACGGTTCAGTTAATGTTTACTATTTTCAATATTTCTTGCTACAATTGAATTTAAATTTGAGATGAATATCAAACTTCAGTTTAGCCCACAGCGGCCAACGTGTTAAACTATTCAGAAGGAAAGAAGGATGGCATCTGAAAAATTAGCGCTCCAAGAGAAAAAACTGAAGTCGCGATCTGAGGGTTTGGTAGACATTCTTAATGTTAAAAACGGAATAGATTTTTTGTTATGATCCGTACCATCATTTTTCGGTTCACTGCTGTCCTGTTTTTCAGAGCTTACTATTTCCTTCCTCAGATTTTATCTGGTTTCATGGACTTCTTTTTCCTTACTGTTTCCCCAGGCTGGGGATCTTGTGTGCGAACACATCTTATGCATAGATCCGCGTTTCCTATACTCAATATGAAATGAGGTCTTCATGCTTCCTCTTTTTGGAACAATTTGTTATTGTTAGGTAGGCTCAAATTATCTAATCTATTTATCATTTATCTGATTTGTTTTTGTTTATTTAATTAGTTTCTTATTTATCTAATCCGTTAGGTATAAACACAATAAAACTTTGGAGTAACATGTTTTTTAGCTGGCTTCTTCCAGCTTTGCATCATCGAGAACTTGACTTGAAAAAACATGAGCCAAAAGCTGGTTCTTGTGTTCAAACTAGGGGAAATTATCAACACTCACAACACCATAACCTTAAAATGCATGTACAAAATATTTAGTGGAATGAACGTTGTTGCCAAATTACGAAATGAAGTTATTAGCTACTAGATTTTGAGCATAAAATAAGTTCAATATTTCGCTTATTTATCGCAAGATTCTTTCCATTTTCGCTGAGTAAAGCATGCAAGTGTAAAAAATACCTAAGAACGTTGTTTAAAAAAAAATGAGAAAATGGTTGTTTTCAATGACAGACTGTGTTATGGAAGAGAAAAGCATTTGATTGATTCAGCATTTAAATTTGCATCAGTCTAGTTACATAAATTTAATTACTCGTTTAAATTAGGCAGTTTACAAATGCCTTTCAAATTTATTCAGGTTTCTTCCTTATCACTGCTAGCATGAGCTTAATACTAATTCTACCATTCATCCTAGTTCAGAGAGCTTATGTCACTGCTCTTCAAATTATCATTGAATGAAATGAATAAGATACTTATTAAAGAAATATGAATGTACCCCATTCTGCTGAAGCTTTTGTACTGTGGAATGTCAAACAACAACTGTATTCAAATTGCATTCAAATTAACGATGCAAAAGATAGGAACCTAGAAATTAATATGAACGTTTCTTTTAAAAATCATACTTTCACCTCTAAGGAAAATGATTAAAGTTTATACTACTGATAAAGAATGATGATGAACCGATCAAAATCTCCCAAACTATCAGTAAAAACCAACGTAATGTGTTCCAAGTATCTCTCCTCGGACATCAATGTCTGCTAAACATTCTTAATGTTTAGCAGACATCTAAACATCTCATCGGAAAAATTAAACCTCTTGAAAAAATGAGAATAATATGATTAAAACCTGAAAAAAATTCCAATTTTAAACCACCCACTTCTTTGAAAGACAAAGCAACTCTTAAATTTTAAAATATTAAGTACTTATTGCAACTCTTAAACGACAACCAACTTGGATGACGACTCCTGTGATGCTCTGGAGGCACATGACCACGATGGCGTGAGGACATTCCTCCGTGGTGTGGCGCGACCCGTAGCCGATGGTGTGCTGCGTCTCGATGCTGAACAGGAAGCACGACGTGAAGCTCACTATGTTCATCACGCACGGAGTCCAGCTGAAACAGGGAGCTTAAGAATAATTGGTGCTACTACGGCGTGAGGTCTACCGCCATCTATCGCCTCCCCAGGTGCAGTTTGAGATGTACAAATTAAGTGTTTATTGCTAAATTAAATGCATGGAAATGAGTAGTATCCATCAGTAACCTAACCTAACCTCAAGCTATAGTACTAGTTAGAGGTAGATCTCATGCTATAGTGTGATAGACCTCACGCTATAGCAGCACCGAATAATTTTCATTGCTTACAATGGCTTGAAAAATAGTGTAAATAATTGAAGATGATCTACTGGTGCAGAACTTTATAAATTAGATATTTTGTTTTATTTTTGAATCCCACGGAATTTCACGCTTTTTGTCGACGAAGCAGAACATTCTTTAGAAAACTTCTATTTTTTCATAAATTATGCCTGTGAACACTATCTAACCAGTAGCGCCGCTTACGCATCTGTTTGTGATCATCATATCACATTTTTTCAGAATTTAACATATTCTGTATGCATTACCAAGATGTTCCGTAAGCTCTAGAGACTTATTCTTGTTTTTAGTGCGAATAATCCAAGTTGCAAGTTAACGTATGCCTACATCTCATGATATTAGGGTAGGCGTATCAAAAACATCTCAGTAGATTACATCTGCAAATTTCATGGCATAAGAGGTATTCACAAAGATTAAAGCATTTACATGTACACATCAAAATCACAGCAATAGATGGAAAAGAATATAATATGGCAACTAGAACAAACTCAATGGTCCATTCTCGGGTTGCCACCCAGGTCATTATGGCAATAAGTATTCACCAAAGTCGTGGTATTGAGATGCCTCCACCAAGACCTTAAAATTAAGAAATTCCCCCAATATCTCTAGCTCTCCCATGCTTCCATCAAAGTCCTTGGGCTCTAAGATGCTTCCACTAAGACCATACATAGCATCATGAAAATCCTATCAAGTTCATAGCATTACAAAGTCTCCACCAAGATCCATAGCATTACAAAGCCTCCACCAAGATCCATAGCATTACAAAGTCTCCACCAAGATCTATGGCATTGAAATCCTTCCAGCGAGATCATGGTATTAAGATGCCGAGATCATGCTACAAGGGTTTGTTCACTAATGCCATGACATTGAAATGCCATGACAACAATAAAATGACCCCAGGCCATAACATAGAAATCATTCAAATGACCCACTGAAGATTTAACATTTAAATGACCCCACTCAGGCCATGACATTAAAATGACCCCACTAAGGCCATGACATTAAAATTACCTTACTAAGGCCATGACATTGAAATGACACACTAAGGCCATAACACTAAGGACCCCATCAAGGTGTCAGCACCAGGACACACCTGCTTTTCTCTTGGTTGTGAGGCAGGTGTTCGGGCATCAAGTCTCCGTGGGTGAACGCTATCACCCACCACACGAGGGCGAACACAAGCCACGACAGAATGAAGGACATGGCGAACACCATCAACGTCCACCGCCACTGGAGGGGAGTTGGAGAAGTCAGTTGACTAGATTAAGGAGTAGGTAAATAAACAAGAATCTTATGCAAGTGTTACGAATAAAAATTGGAGATGTCAATTGAATAGAGTAGGGGTAGGTAAATACACAAGAATCTTGAGCAGGTGTTTTGCATGAATGTCGATGTCAGTTGGCGAGAGCAGGAGTTGGTTAAATACACAGGGATCGTTGGCAGGTGTTAAGAATGAAGGTTGGAGATTTTAGTTGGCGAGAGCAGGGGTAGATCTAAAACGTGTGACATTCAAGGTCTGATTGATTTTTTTCTACAAGGGATCATAAAAGTGCAAACCAATTCAATTGATTCAAGAGTTGTTAACATGACGGTTATGATGATAAATAATTACGTTTAAATAGAAAATAATGGGGAAAATTTTGTTTTAGTTAAGCATTTGAGTTTCAAAAATGGCCTAATATCCGACAAATATAGTCAACTGGTGAAAAAATTCTTCGACATTTTAAAAATGGTCATAAATACTTAGCAATCGTTATTGGAGAAAAACTACATTGTTTTCAAAAGAAAATGATTACCTACTCATTGTATTGAGTGAGTTACAAAATTAATTTTTTCTGTATCAGAATGTTTCTGCATCAAAATTTCTGTATCAGAATGTCTCTGAATCAGAATTTCCGTATCAGAATTTCTGTATCAAAATTTCTGTATCAGAATGTTTCTGTGTCAGAATTTCTGAATCAGAATGTTTCGACATTTTCAAACTGTTCGGAATATGGTTGTCTAGGATAAAAAGGAAAACCAACGTAGCTACGAATATCATGATGAAAACAAACGTTTAGGATAAAGAAAATCCATCTTCAGTGCTCTGAAAGACGCACGATGTTGCGATGTTGCGCACTCAGTTGTATATCAACATACGTGTGACCGCAACGAGCGCTTTTACATTGGTAGCACTGAGCTCCAATTATTTGTGAGGTGTGCACAACACAGGGGAGTCTCCTTTAGTACCGGTAATAATCTGACTAAGCCATCTAACTCGTCTACATGAGAAAATGGTTTAAACAACGACCATTTCTTTAAAAACATGAATTTTTCATAACAATGGATTCAATCCCAAATTTCTCTGGTCTCCACTTTTTAAAATCGATGTACACTTTAAAAAACAGTCCGTCAATAAATGAATGTGACACGGCTGTCAAACTTTCTATTGTTTGCTAAGATTTTCTATAGTTTTTGTTTTATTACTGTCTCTTTAATGTCAATGTTTTATTTTTTGGTTTATTCAGAGAAATTAGAATAAAAAAATAGTTTTGACACTATGACTTATTGTTTTTCAGAACGCTGAGTATGGATTTTTTAAGATCCAAAACCTTTGTTTTTATCATGAAATTTTTAGCTACGTTGGTTTTCCTTTTTATCCTATACGTGAGATTTCCAAGAAATTGTCCTACATCATCTATAGTTGTCAAGACAACGCATCCCCTCTGCAGCAGCAAATTCAATAGGAGTTCGGTAATACTGGCGAGCGTTGCGGTGTGGCATATACACACACACACAGACATACACGCACTGACGCACACACTCATACTTACACCCTCGCGTTCACACGCACACACACCTAGACAGACTAAAACACACACATAGACACATAAACGTACACACGCTCACACATTGCTAAGCTCCATAAGGTCTCGCTGTCTTAACAAAACAGAAGAAAATGCCCAGAACCAAAAGTCTAAGATGGGTCGCCTCTTGGGAATAAGATGCGTCTTCAGCACATGAGTTATTATTTTTTGTAAGGGAACAGTAACGACGTAATTTGTTCTTGTTTTAAGAATGCATTACTATTTGCTTTGTTTCACTTGTTCCAAATTTGTTCCAAATGTTTAAAATTTATTTAAGTTTTTAGACTAAAACATCTATGCATTTATTTGTTTAATAATGACCAAAATATAAAAATCATCGTGACTTTTTTACAATGCACTTTCAAAATTGTTAGAGAAAGTTTTAATTCCATCATTACAACACTTCAGCGCCAGTAAGTGAAATATTAAGAAACATCTCCGTAGACTTTTTGAAAAAAGAAAAATCTTGGAAATGTTTTTTTTCTTAATTACATTCTAATGTATTAAGGAAAAATTTAAACAAAACTTCGTACAAATTTTTTGACAGAGCTATGATCTCCCGCCTGTGGCTTAAGAAATTACCACTGAAATAAGGTTTTTTTACTACATATATTATAGAGAAGGATGAATGATTACAGATTCTAAATCTGTTGTTTCTGGAACAATCTTTCGTAAGAATTTTTTTATTAGAAAACTTGTATTATTGGAATATGCCAGCACTAGAATTACCTCATTTAATCTTATATTGGGGTTTTTTGACGAACAATTTATCGAAAATTCATCGTTCACTTTGGTTTTAACATATAAAAAATTGAAAGACCAAACTTCAAAACCAACAGGCATACTTCAAATACAATGAGGAATACTGGTAGATGCTACTTTTCGTTACTGTAAAATACCGTACGTTATATACTGCAGAGCATACAAGCTGAAGATTCTTCACAATTGCAAAAAGGACGAGTAAGCTCCCTTTAATTCAGAAACCAAATAATTTGATATACGTTCAACAAAGTAAAAATTTCTGAAGAGCTTTTGTTATGTTCAAAATTAATCGCACTGCTTATATTTGCGGCTCAAAAAATTCTAGCGAGCATGTTTAAATACTTCATAGATTACCAAATAACTATCATTCAAAACCACAATAAACATTACTACTTAGACACAATTCAATCACAAAAAAAAATATTTTGGGTCAAAAAAATTCACGTTACTGGACGCACAATAAAGACATCAGAAGTTACAGAAGGCCAAATTTAAATCAGCTCCACATCAATAACGTACTTTAATGTCGACAAGCGTCGTGAAGATGTCTTGCAAATATCGACGCCGACGCTTGGCGACGTTGGCGACAGTTACGTTGCATTCTCCATTTTTCTGTACGATGCGTTTGCGTCCTTTTTTGCCGGCGCCGGTGTAGCGGTACCTGAAATGTCGAGCTTACAGTTAGGGGGCCGTCAAGTTTGGCCTTAGAATACGGGATGCAAAAATTTATCCGTAGAATACGCGATGCTGTAAAAATTTGTCCTTAGAATATGTGATGCAAAAATTTATCCTTCGAATACGTGTGGCCGTTAAAATTTGTCCTTAGAACACATGGTGCAAAAATTTATCCTTAGAATACGTGTGGCCGTTAAAATTTGTCCTTAGAATATGTGATGCAAAAATTTATCCGTAGAATACGCGATGCCGTAAAAATTTATCCTTAGAAAATGGGATGCAAAAATTTATCCGTAGAATACGCGATGCTGTAAAAATTTGTCCTTAGAATATGTGAGGTGAGTGAATGCCTGTCTTACGAAAATGAGCTTTGATACAATGAGTCTACTGAATGGGGGAGAAGGAGTCTGCATTGATAATTTGAAAAATCGTTCATTGAATGAATGGACTGAATAGATGAGGAAGAGTTTGCATGGCTAATTGTAAAACGATTCAAATGATGCACGAACAAATACCTTTTATTTATGTGTTTACATAGAAGGCATAGGATGGGATGAATGGCTTAAAAGGATAAGACTGCATACGTAATTGAGGAAAAAATATTTGTTCAAAGGATGAACTGAACAGGAAGGTTCATACATGGATAATTGAAAGAAGCTTTCATTCTGTGGATTTACTGAATGATCAGAGGTTACCTATGAATTAATTTGTGTGAAGATGCACAGCAAACTCGCATAGCACCTTTCTTATTTTCCATAATTCCAACAAGTTCTTTTAATTTGACGGTCAAGTATTTTCTGCATGAATGCAAAGGGAAGGAATACAAGCTAGCAGCATTGACAAATCAATTTCATTCATGTTATGAGGAAAACGTTTTTATCGAACTTCGGTGATGCGCAGAATCAGAGTAAGAAATATTTATTAACAACATCAAGTTAAAAATATTCTTCACGTATTCAGCACAACAATACTACGGGAGTGTCGGCTTTGGAATACATAAACTCTGCTGAGAAAATTTTAATAGTCTGTGTGAAGGTTTCTAGTCTCACTTCCTGGGCGCTAGGGATTACAAAAACTCGAAAGCTGCTAATTGTTTTAGATATTCATTCCTCAACTTATTCCTCGACAACTTTTTAATTTTTTTTCAATTTGAGTAGTACCAGTGAATTTTACTCCACATAAGGAATTGGTTTCGTTAGGCCAGTGTCCAGAATTCAAGTCGTGAATTTTCACAGTTTTCTCATTCCTGGATAATGATAAACTGTTTTATTGAAATAATTGACTAATAATACGAATTTGGGCATGATCCTTAATTAGTAATGAGGAAGAAGAGAAAATTCAATAACCAAACAAACCTTTAAGAGTTCAGTGACACACAGTAAATTAGTTCAGCCTCTATTATTTTGACGACAATTTTTGCATGTGATCTTTCAAATGAAGCTCACGAAACCCAAACTACAATAAAACAAAGCGTGTCATGAAATAACGAAGAAGAAACTCATCCATAAGGAGTAAGTTTCCCTAGATAAGAGGAGTGGGGCGTAAAAGAGTGACTCGCCGAAGAAGAGATATTTTCTGCGATCGAAGAAGAGCAAATATTTCCCGAGGATCTATTCGTCCAGAAGAAAATTTTTCTACTGGAGAAAAAGAGGACCTCATATTTAAGAAACAATTTCGAGACGTCAGGCGGATAAACAATAAAAAAATGCTAGCGGGCGTGTTTAAATACTTCGTAGATAACTTTCATTCATTTTCATAATAAGCATTGCTAAACACACTTCAATTAAAAAATAAAACATTGAACGTCAAAATCCTCGTTACTGGATGCACAATAATTACAACAGAAGATATTGTGGGTCAAAATTTAAATCTGCGTTACATCAGATGATGTACTTGGATGTCGACCAACGTCGTGAAGATATCTTCATGATTTTAACACTAAACTGTGCTTATCTAAAAGACCAAAACGCTCATCTTAACATTAGGCTTCCAGCAGATATTGTCTCGCTGAACATCTAAACAAAAGTTTCGTTTGCGTGAAGTCAAGAATTCTAATATACCGTCAATGCAATTACCGACTTCAGATATCATAAAGCATTCAAAAGCATTAAAAAGAAAAGCGCGCTGTTCTTGCTTTCTTCATCGGTTCCAGCACTGTTTATTAAAAAAATAGAGGAATGTTGTCAAGCAGCTTTGAACTGATCTTGACACCCGTTGTCGTGACCGGCTGAAAATATCAACTCATTGAATAAAAATTCCAACTAGCTAGAGCAAGATGGGCTGACAAATTATTTACTATTTTACTAGAAACATCTCAAGTGCTCCATTTATTTTAAATTAGCTCAGCTGTTTTTTCTGTATTTCTTTGCATCCGCGTCTCTGAGATGCGTTCAACAACTGCTTACCTGAGACAACCTATCACATCACCAATACACATGCAAAAGTTTTGCATACACAAACCGTCTCACTTTTCACAGCAATAGTTGAGAAGCCTGCCCAGGCTCCCGAAAGTTGACCGTTTAAGAGGTGTCAGTGAGACACGTCCTGCCACGTCAGTTATGAGATCTTGCTCTTCTGACGTCACCAAATCCACAGACGATCTCGTGGAAACGTCATTGCTGTTCCCAAACGTCGTCCGAACACTATCGTCACTGCAATATGGAATCACTCCGTGGTGAAAAGCAGAACTCGGCTCAAGGAAACGTAATTTAGAATCAGCCAGTACAGAATTCTCAAAGCTGGCGTTCGTTTTGCCGTAGACATTACTGATCGAAGAGAGTGGAGCCGTGTTGACGTCGTCCAAAATGGTGTGTTTTGCTTCTCGACTGTTTGGTGACAGAACAGACCTGTACAAACTGTCCTTGCCTCGCCCCCACCGCTCTTGCCGGCGTGACCAGTCCACTTGTACATTCTTCGGCTTAGGTTTTCCGTTGTTCATCTTCGTCATGGTTCAGAAATAATTTCCGGTTCCTTCACCTATTCTCCGAAATTTTCCCTAACATAATACAAATTTCTTTCAATGGAATGAGTGAAGAAAATTTCATTAGGTCATTACTCAGAAAAGAATCAAACGTTATTTAAAACGTCGTGCAGGAACTTAATCTCATAATTTGGAATATATCAATGCTACCGAAAATTATATGCATGATCCCAATCTAATTGATTAAGGCCATACTTATTCACAGAAAATGTTGAACCCAGAGAAAAAGGAACAATCGAAGAAGTTGCCGCTTTCATGATCATTGATGCGTCATTTCGGATTCCTGTTGACGTTAGTTTCTAAATCATAAATTCCTGTTGACGTTAGTTTCTAAATCATAAATTCCTGTTGACGTTAGTTTCTAAATCATAAATTCCTGTTGACGTTAGTCTCTAAATGATAAATTAAAAGTAAATAAAAAATACCGTTTCAAGTTATACTCGAACTTTGACTTTAACCGTAATGAGTTGAATTTAGTTAAAAAAAATTATTTCTGAAGCTCCAAGAGAAAGAAATAGAGGGAGTGGAGAGAATGAAGGAAGAGCAGAAAGAGAGAGGTGAGAGTAAGGAGAGAAAAAAAGAAACAAAAGAGAGAGCTGAGTTCAAATGCATTGTTCGTGATCATTTCATTAAAATTTGTTCCTGTTCGTCACGGAGCTATTAAATCTTGAATGTTGTTTTGTGTCTACTACGACTGCAGTAAACAAAATTTTTACACGCTGAGATTCATTCATTTAATTGTCAGAAATTAATCTGTTCATGTTAGAAATATTGCATTTTAAGTGAGAAAGATTGAATAATTTTTTTTTTGCATAATATTAGCACATAACCAACCAAAAGTTTTCTATACGTTTTAAAATCAACTAATTTGTCCACAAAAAAAAAAAAAAAAAAAGCTGTTCTCGTTTGCTTCTATCGATAGCTCAGACCCTCATTTTCACTGAGTACTTGTGCTAGTTGTTCGCATCATCTGATTTTTACCTAGACTCTTTACTGAATATTTGTGGTATTTATTCGTATCTGGCTTATACCTTCAGTTTCCACTAAATATTTGTGCTATTTGATAACATCTGATCTATAACCTCACTTTTCACTGAACCTTTGCGTTAGTCCAAATGCAGAATAGCACCTGCGTAATGCCTTTTCTTATGTCATCCTACCGAGACTCTACAAATAACTAACTATATTTGTATTAGGGATTAGTGACATGCTTTAGATAACCTGTTTATCCAGGGCCTAAACCAACACTGCACTATTTTTGGAACCCTATAGTTTGCCCTTGCACTACACACACACACACACACAAACACACACACACACAGACCATGTGCAAGCCTGCTGACAGAAAGCGACACAAAAGGCTGCCGAATCGAACGATCCCTAATTGAAAGTAAACAGTGTTGTCTGAAGATAAACATGTCTTATTCTACGAGTTTTTGTCCGATTATTTTATAAGAAACTTGGCTAGCATGAAGTTGCTCGATGTTTTAGTTTATGGCGCCCAACGTTGAATATATAATATATGAAAAATGTTAGCCTTTATCGGCATAAGTTTTTATGCGCGGATTTTTTTCTGTAGAATATTTTTTTTTTACACGCGTAAATCGGCCTTATTAAAGCATCGTTAAATTTCAGGTTCAGAAGCACAATTCACAAGGGCAAGGAACCGTGGATGAGCCGCCTGTATTTCCCAGTATGATAGGAAGAATAATCGATATTAGCAACCAGCTTCCTATGTCAACGAGCTGAAACAAACGGCTCACCCTAAAATAATTCTGTGTTTACAATCAAAACTCGATTCTCCAACATTATCAGTTGAGGTACATTTCATGTTGAATTTTTCATTCACAATGCTTGAGCTACTTTTCGACACAACCACCCTCCATCACGTCCCTAACAACACTGACCTCTGGACAGGTTTGACTGAGCGTTCAGCCAGTACACCTCAACTGAGCGCAAATGCAGTATAGATAAATAAATGCATATTTTTGATAGGTATTGATGCTTACGTACATTTCGGCACGACTCCAATATTTCACTCGTGTACGGCAAAATGAGATGCGTTTTGACAGACTTTTGTTAAAGAAGCAGGTGATATGCCGCACAAAGGATTTCATTTTCATAGATTTCTTATACGTCTAATTACTCGCCTTTGTCTTGAACTCTTTGTTTCGATCTGATATCAGCGTGGAAAATGGTCACAAATAAGGACGAAGTTCCGGAAAAATGAAACAATTTCTGACTTGTTTGCTTTCAGATCTGAACTTTTCGTTGTATCAAAGTAAACATTGAGTTAAAATTCTTTTTCAGTGTAGGTTGTACGTTTGGTAGGAGGCGCGACTTTTGATGTCTTAAATGCAGTCATGATAAAGATGTCTAAAGTACAGTCATGGTAAAGATATCTGAAATACAGCCATTATAGTCCCCTGTTTTTCACTGCATTTCGTTGAATTTACATTAAATGCATCTAATTTTGTTCGTTATGCTATGCACATAACTCGCTAAGAACTAGAATAGGCTTTAATATTAGAACCAAAGCTTATGACTGTGGGTCCCATGACGAATGCTGTGCTGATGCTGCTGCTGACGGTGGTAGTGTCAGCTGGCCATGGCTGCCATCGTTGCTGACGGTGGCAATGTCGGCTGGCCATGGCCGCCATCGTTGCTGACGGTGGCAGTGTCAGCTGGCCGTGGCTGCCATCATTGCAGACGGTGGCAATGTCGGCTGGCCATGGCTGCCATCGTTGCTGACGGTGGCAGTGTCAGCTGGCCGTGGCTGCCATCATTGCAGACGGTGGCAATGTCGGCTGGCCATGGCTGCCATCGTTGCTGACGGTGGCAGTGTCAGCTGGCCATGGCTGCCATCGTTGCAGACGGTGGCAGTGTCAGCTGGCCATGGCTGCCATCGTTGCAGACGGTGGCAGTGTCAGGTGGCCGTGGCTGACACCGCTGACTGCGTATCAGCAGGCGCTTATCACTGTCTCATACACTCACTATTGATTGCCCGCACCGCCCTGCCTCCCACCGCTCCCGCCACCACAGCGCTGCTGCAACCCAGCGTACGGTGTCTGTTCTGTTTTTATTCGCCTTTTTTCGAATTTCAGTTTAATTTTGTGTTTGTTAAATGCACCGCCGTAGATCCTGTAGAAATCTACCATAGAGTTGTTTTGTGATTGATTTCATTTGAGCTATGGTATAATTCCAATAGGATTATGAGCTTTTTTAGCATTGAATTCGTGGTATATCCTGCAAAGTGTGAACTAAGTTCAGCCCTTGGAGGTGTTGTTCGGGTGGAGTTTGATTTTGCTTGCGTGTGGAACACGGAGTAACGACGGCTAGGTTTGAGAGCAATGATCATGTATGTAAGACGTTTGTAAAGACTCTGATCTTAGTCTCGAGTTAAGTTCTAACGTAAAATTCGCTAAGCAAATACCTTGTATTCTTTGAATTAATATCAAGTTGTTGTGACTGTTGTATTAGTAATGTGAAATACCGTTTAATGACGTGAAAAAATGTAAGTTTATTTACAAACTGGAATATGGTAGTCTTTGCATTCGAATTAGAGCTTGGACTCAGTTCCACAACACACTGAGCTCGTCCAGTGAACTGAGGAAGCGTCCAGTGAACTGAGGAAGCGTCCAGTGAACTGAGGAAGCGTCCAGTGAACTAAGGAAGCGTCCAGTGAACTGAGGAAGCGTCCAGTGAACTGAGAAAGCGTCCAGTGAATTGAGAAAGCGTCCAGTGAACTGAGGAAGCGTCCAGTGAACTGATGAAGCGCCCAGTGAACTGAAGAAGCGTCCAGTGAACGTATAAAGAGAAGAACTTCATGGTCAAAACCCATTGTAGTCTGTCCTAACTCCGACATTTCGAGAGGCTTAAGCTGCATTCATATAGCTAAAAAAACAGCAGAGAGCTAGACTTACTGCTATGCAGAGAGAGATGTTAACGAAAATTAAAAAAGAGGCTCCATGATGCTTGAAAAAGGACGGCTTGAAGGTAATTAGTGGAAGTTTTGAAAGTGATCAATGGACTTGACCAAAGATTACCACTTTTCTGTTTCCCTGCCATTGATTCACACACACTGGAAATGACGTGACGAACGTTTCATAATTATTTAAAAACAACTAAGCATAGCGAATTAGAAACGAACGGCAAATTGAAAGAACCTAGACTGAAAGTAGGGGCAAGAAGCAACTAACGCAAAAAATGAAATGCAAGAAATTTTCATGCTAAAAATTGAGTGAAACTCAGCCATTTACTGATCACCCGTGATCATCAGGTGTAAAATACGAAGTGCTTCGGCAATAGTGATGGTTCGAATAGGAATTTTGTGGAAAGGTTAATGTTGTTTAAAAACCCATGACGGTTTTTGTTTCATCTTTATTGCAAATAAACTGTTTATTGTCTGATTGTCCAACTGGTGACTGGGAACGCAACGGATGGACCCTGGTTGACCCAAACCCTAGACACGAGGCTTAAAATTTGTTAAAATTGTTTCTTAAATCCAGACCTACGCTTAAAATAACAAGAGTTAACTTGTACAATTATGATGGAAATTATACATGATAACTTGACGTCTATGTGCATAATGTCTATGGATAAGCATAACGTCTATGTGCATTAGCTTATCCATACACAACTCCAGCCAGGATAAAACGGTAAAGATATAGGATATTGGATAAAGGATATAGGGTATAGGATATAGAACATAGGATATAGGATAGAGGATATAGGATGTAGAAAATAGGATATAGGATAAAGGATAAAGGATATAAGGTATAGGATATAGGATATAGGATATAGGATGTAGGATATAGGATATAGGATATACGAAATAGGATGTAGAAGATAGGATTTGGATATAGGATATAGAATGTTGGATATAGGATATAGGAAATAGGATGTAGGATATAGGAGATAGGATGTAGGATAAAGGATATAGGGTATAGAATATAGGATATAGGATTTATGATGTAGGATATAGGATATAGGATATACGAAATAGGATGTAGAAGATAGGATTTGGATATAGGATATAGAATGTAGGATATAGGAAATAGGATATAGGATGTAGGATATAGGAGATAGGATGTAGGATAAAGGATATAGGGTATAGAATATAGGATATAGGATTTAGGATGTAGGAGATAGGATTTAGGATTTAGGATATAGGATATAGGATGTAGGATATATCATATACCCTATATCATATATAGGATATAGGAAATAGGGTATATGCTATAGGATATAGGATATAGGATATAGGATATAGGTTATTGGATATAGGATATAGGATATAGGATACAGGATATGGGATAGAGAATATTGGAAATGGGATATAGGATGTAGGATTCCTATTATATCCTATATAACCAAGATACAGGATATAACTGGTATATCCAACCAACTGTGGTATAACGGTGATTAACAAACTAATCTTAAATTTCGTTTGCTTTTTCGGTCCCGAGAACAGACGTCATTAAATATCTGATTATCAATCTGATCTCAAATATTTAAATTTTTTGGAAAAGTTAGCGTTTATTTTTTATTTCAGAACGATAGCATTCAAACCTCATACCAATTTGAAAATATTCCCTCCTCAATTTTCTTTTTTCCCTATAGCTAGAATGACTTATCTTGCAATAGGAAGAAAAGTGCGCCTAACGAAACAATAGGAATGGAGGCCCCTGTCCTATTTTTCCTAACTAATAAAAAGCCACGTTTTCCCTCAGGGAAAAAGTTGCACCTAACAATGCAATAGGAATGATAGTTCACACCGTATCTCTCCCTTTAATAAAACGACACGTCTTTCACCAACAAGAAAGATATGTCTGACGATGCAATAACGATGGGAATGATAGTACACGTCGTATTTCCCCCAATGATAAAATACACGCCTTGTAGCAGAAAGAAAGTTATGCCTGACGATGCTATAACAATGATAGTTCATGTCGTATTCCCCCCAATAATAAAAATACACGTCTTGCAGCAGTGAGAAAGTTACGCCGGACATTGCAATAACAATAGGAATGACAGTACACGTCGTATTTCCCAAATGATGAAAAGACGCGCCTTGCATCAGGAAGAAAGTCACGCGGAACAATGCAATAGGAATGGCGGTCCATGTCGATTTTCTTACAATACAGCGCCACAAAATTGCACTCGTCTGGCGCCCCAGAAGATCAATATGACCAGCAAGGAGTGAGGACGCACGGCGTCAGTGGGTTAGTCATCTTCTCAGGTGGACTGAAAATCATCTCTTAGATCGTGGCAGGGCTAATTGTAAAAATTCCCGTGGCAGGGCTGAAGTTTCCCTAACTTTTGCGTTGACTGTTAAGTACGAAATTCAAAATTGTTCTTGATTTGACACACGCACACAAGAATCGGCGTGTATGAGCCTAATTCTGCTTATCGATCCATACATGCAAACATTTATGAATATAAGTATTCAGGGTAGTGGGCATTTGAATATTATTTATCGATGGAAGCTTGAAATAACTATGTAGTATAGATTATCTTTCAAGTCGACTGACATCTCTCGCTAAGCTTCCGAATGGGCTTCATTAGTAAAGCCTTAAATATTTCTATAACGCTTCCGAATAGATTGAACTGGGTTCTTAAGTTCAAGCTATATAGTTATGAAATGGAAATTTCAGAGACTATCGCTGAAGCGAAATAGTTTGTCTTAATTTGAATCTAGTTTTACCAAAAAAATTAATTTGATGAAGCCAAAACATTTTGAATTTTTTTGACGAGTTTCAAATGAAAAATATTTCAGACAATTCATTCACTCTCACCTCAATCACATGAAATGACTCGTGGCGCTATTAATATATATTTACGATGAGATTTTGGGTCATAAATCATAGTTCATAGTTTTCTCAAAGCTTGAATAGCGCACAAAAAGTACTACAAAAAGTACTTACTAGTACAAGAGTCCTGGAAATATTTGCTGGCAAATTTTGACATTAAGAGCAATTAGATATTTGATAATGGAATAAGAGCAATTTTGAAAGGAGTAATATTGCTTAGTGATTAAAAATGAGTTAATTAAAATGATATTATAAATTTGCAAATAAACCGAAATAAACAGCCAAAAAGTAACAGAAATGACGAAATTCCTATTATTTTTATCAATTCACAAATAAACCCAAAAAAAGCCTGCGAATTTAGTCGTTCAAGTAATTTTCAGCCTTTGTATTTAACGTGTCCAAATTTATATATGTGTGGAAAACTTTCATTTTCATTCGTATGAACAAGTGCAAAATCGTACATATTAATTTATTGTCAATAAGCAAGGGACTAGGCCAGGAAACACGATTCTATCATTTATATGTAAACTAACTGAAACTCAAACTAATAGGTTGTACATTAATTTGGCTGATCATCTCATCAAACATACATTTTATAATCGAAGAATTACCACGATGAATATCTGAACATACGACAGCAAAAATGTTCATAGTCCAATCTTTAGAGCCAAAGAAATCTGGACATAAACAGTACAAAAAAAATCTGGAATGTTTTTCATGTGTTTTAAGTCTGAAATTTTCATGCCTTTGCTAAAAACATTCCTTGCATGTTCCTTTACAGTTTAAATGTGTAGTGAAATACTTCCCCCTTGAAAGCAGATTTTCTATGGAAAAAGCGTCGGGTGAAAGAAAATTTTATTGAAAACATTTCACTACGCTAAATTTCCTGTTAGAGAATAATGCTTTCGTTTGTAATTACTTTCGTTGTCCTTTGGTTCCCATAAATGCAATGAGTCGTTCCTCAAGTTACATAACATCCTTTTACGCAAACCTCAAGAAAATGTAATAGAAAACAATCCTGATTACTCATTCCCAGCAACTTAGTACATGAATGAAGCCTCGTACATGAATGAAGCCTCGTATTAATGGAGATATTCATGTATCCTCGTATTAGTGGAGATATTCATGTATCCTCGTATTAGTGGAGATAACTTTTAATCCGTGGGAGGTTCTCATTAGATGCGGCCTGCCTCAAGGATGGATCTACTGATTTGGTAAAGAGTAAGGTAGTTAAATCTGTGTACGTAATTCCGTAGATTTTTGGCTGTTACGAGACGGTAAATTGCTTCTATAACGGGTTATCAATAAATTGTTGTGCCGTGATAAATGCGATGAGTGGTATAAAATTTTGTTTAAATTCATCATGATGAATAGAAAAATCGACATTCTCTATCGCCTAGTAAAAATTCTTGAAAGTGCATCAATACAAAAGTCGATTTAAGTTCATAGCTTAGTAAAATTCTTCAGATTAGGTCAATATTTTCCTTTAAAGTTTTGTAAAATTTTTGAGGGTGTGTTTTCTATGGTATGGTAACTAAATATTTACTATTATTTACACAGTGAAGAGTTCAAACACTGAAAAACGATATGTTACAATAATTATAAAACACACTACAATAATAATAACAATAAGAAGAAGAAGAAAATACAATAATAATAATACAAATACAATGTTACATTAATAATAAAACACGCTATAATAATAATAGTAATATATAATTATAACAATACAACAATAGTAATAAAAACGAAATGTTAAAATAATAATAAAACGCTCTACAATAATAATACTAGCATAATTAGGAACGTCATTTCAATAGGAAATATTGAAACAAAGACAACTACTTCACTAAAAGAAATGCTACAATAGAAAGCTTTACCACTATATTAATTAATGCTACAGGGATTTGAAATACAACCATTATAACTAATACAACTACAATAAGAAAAACGACAAAATAACAGCTAACGCTACATTAATTAGATGTTTAACAATAAATAACACCCATAATAGAAAAGAATTTCATTTTAGAGTAATAAAATCCGTACAAATACATATGGTTGAGACAGTGAGAAATGCTATAGTAATTAAAAATATGAAACAACACCAACGAAAGTAATGATCACTGGCGAAGAGAAAATCAACCATTTCTTCATCACCCAATCACGATCGTAAAACTTTAGCAGCTGATTTCAGCTCAAATAAACTAAACAGTCCTTATTTTTCTGTCCTTATTTTTGCATCACATCTTCAGTTATTCAAAAGGGTTTTCAGCCACAGTTTGAAAAATTATTATGCATCCCAAAGATACTATTGAGCTGGTGTCGGATCAATTCATGGAACTTTACTTATTTTCTAGATTTCTACTTTGAAGAAGGGCGTGTCTAACTGTGCATAGACTATTGCCTTTAAATCGTAAAATGGCCCTTGCATTTCAGCCATTCATAGTACCAGTATAGAACCAATAACAACGCTTCTCTGAGCGAAGTCAAGTTTTTTTTCATTAGCAAAAGAATACCTCAGGAGCCATGGTATATATTGTAGCTGTCTCAGTTATGTACAGTTACCATTAACATGGTAATTCCCTATTTTATAAACGATATTAATTACATGCACATGTATAACATGTGATAGTTTTCAATCGTTGACACACACTAATTTACAGATATTAGAATTGCATAGAGATGTCAACTCTAAAAACAAATTGCGCAGTTGTACTTTTTAACAATCTCATTTTGAAAAGATCCGAAACTCTTTTTCGAAAATTTAAATTCAAGTTTTAAATCATTCTAAATATCATTTCAAGAATTATTTCATTTCAGTTTATAAAATAGCAATTAATTTTTATTCTAATAAATTTCAAATCCCATTTCAAAGCAAACATTATCTCAAATACCATCACTAACACATAAGACCATCTATTGCACATGTCCACTTTGCACCAATTCCGAATGCTTAGTTTAAACCTCTCCTCTCTGACGAAAGCTTTCATACAATTTGTCCCCACTAGCCTTGGTCTGGTCACCGGTGATATGGATTGAGTGGCAAGGCCTCACTTTTCCTTCCGTCCATCGCTTGACCACTGAACGTCTCGGGCAAAATGCAAATGCAATTGGAGTTCCAAGAAATTTGACGTGACCGCGAGTTTCTTAAGAAGCTTCACATAGTGCGGAAGTTTTTACTCCTCTTGCTTCTGAGCTACAATTCAATTGGATGGGATAACCAGGGCTCACTCAGACCACTGAACGCTCGCACGCACTCTCCTAAATTATTTTTTGGAGAACCCAACGTATCACCACCAGTGGTTTGCTCAAATTGCTCACCTTTTGATTTATTCACCAAAAGGAATAGCCTTTCGTTCAATTTTTGTTCTGATTTTCCATGCAGTTCTTTTTTTTCTACTTGTGTGATGGTATAATGATTGAGCACATAAGTACGCTAGCGTGCCAAAAAACAACGCTACATAATATTCATTACAATTTTAAATGACATACTAACGTAACAAAAATTTTCTAGTTGCAAACTAACGAGATGCGTAAAAAAGATCCTCATAACTACAGCATTTCCTCATTCTCCCTAGGGAAAGTTCGACTACAATTGGCATAGTATCATTTTTTCCTTGTACATTTCATTAGAAAATAAGTCAACCCAATGTTGACTGCCGCTCTCCCTCCTTGAACGTGCGCTGCCTCTTGCTTAGGCTCAATGAAGAAAAAATGCTAACATCAATTAAGCTCCAACATCATGAAAATGAGATATTATGCATCGTTCTAGATCTGAATATATTTTAAGCTAATGTATGAAAAGGAGATTATTTTGTTATCGCAAAGGCATGCAGACTGAAGAGTTAAAGAGTTTAAATTACGGAAAGCAATTTTTCATCTCTGATCATTCATTAAAAATATACTACACAGTAGCATACAATACACGGAAGAACATTTCAATTGAAACATATCAGAAATAACCATTGTTGTCAGATAATCAGGTTATTTAATTACTACCGGACATGCAATCAGAAAATCGTGAATTCATCTTTGACAAATACAACTCACACTTGCTACCGTTAACCTCTATCGAAAAAAGTTCCCCCATTCTGTTCTCTCATAGAACTAATGTTCATATTTCCCAATTGACAATTTATTAATTACTATGTTAATAATCTTAAAATATTATCCTGAGAAATAATATTTTAAGAATGCTTATTTAAAAAAAAAATAAGATATAACAATATAATATAATGTAATTTAATATAATCTAGTATAAGATAATTTAATATAATATAATATAATATAATATAATATAATACAATATAATGTAATGTAATATAATATAATATAATAAAATAAAATATAACATAATATAATATCATATAATATAATATAAAATTATATAATATGATATAATAAAACATAATATAATATAATATAATATAGTATAATATAATATAATATAATATAATATAATATAATATATAATAATATAACTAAATATAATCCAAAATAATATCGGGGAACATATGTGTATTTTTCCTTCATTCAAAATTCTCCTATGTAGAATTTTTCCTCCTCTTCACATGGCCGCCAGCCCACCGCTATCCTCACACTCTTTATTTTCATTTGCGTTCGCATTACACACACAACAGCCTTGAGTCTATTGCCCAGCCACAACCCCACAACCTCGGGCGTTCTCTCCCTCTTCCCCACAACCTTGACGCCACGACACCGCTCACCGGTTGTCACACTCCAACCCCGGCCTCCACAAATCCCCTCGTCTCCTTACAGCGTATCATGAAACTTAGAATTCTAAGTTCATTTTTTAATGATCGTTGTTTCAGAGTCGGTTCTATATCACATTCGTTTTGTTTTGTCTCGGGTATGTTTCGAAATTGCATATCAAAGCTGAGGTTTACTGATGTCAAATCTTTATCATTAGGTCTTTTGATCTATCACCTCCCCTCTTTAATTTAATTTTAATCAATATATCCTTATCGAGAAGTCATGTTCTTCGCCGATATTTAATTTTCAAGGAGTTTAACGTATTTGACTAAGTTAGGACAAAAGTTTGAGCCACTCGTACATTGAATTCCTACGCATTCTTCTACAACATGCACGCCAAACGCCTTCAAGTCTCAAAAAACAGAATTTCCTCAGCCTTGCATCTCAGTAATTTATGATTCTTGTTTCCTACCGTTCACATCCCCACGATGTTTGGGAGCGAATCCTACAGCAACTCCTTCCCCACGGTTGGGGCCCATGATTCCCAGTGTTTTCACATGAAGTTTCCCTGAACGTGGTCCCTCCCCACACCTGCGGGCGGGTGGTAGCCAATAGGAGGCTTCTAAATAGCCAGCGCAAAGAGGCGCAGCGGCCTTTGCTGTCAGAGTCAACACATGCGACCTTTTTGGCTCTGATGACTGAGGGGTGATGGCACAGATACAACGCAAAAAAATTCCGACGAACTTGCGGAAAAAATCTGCAAAAGCTGGCAGGAAAGAAAATAAACTGAGAAAATGAGGTAAGTGAAGCGACGCTGGTATGTTTCTCGGACATCTGGAGGTGACATGGGAAAGGCCAAATATGTAAGGGGCGGAAATAAATTCAAGTTAATATACTAAAAATACTTACAAAATTGAAAGCAAACCACACTGTTTTTCATAACGGGACTTCGACCGCAACCATGAACCCAAATGAAGAAGAAGAGAAGGAAACAAAGAGATAATAAGTACTCAATAATTACACATCATTGAATCTCTGGAGAGGACCGCAATCGTACTGGAAAAAGCTTCAAACCGCTGTATTTTGCTGCTCTAGAAATATTTCAAGGCATCATTTATTAATAATTTATGAACGATCAATTTTTTGATGATTCATTAATTGCGGTAGTAACAGAAATTACGATACAAAAATAGAACAATAAATCACTGTAAATTTTCAGGGCAGAAAGCTCATAAATTCAAACAGAAAACTAACACAACGACTGTCCAATGGAATGTGAATGCTGCATTTCTAGATATGATGCAGCTCAGAAGACTATATCCAACATTGCGATGGAAGAGGCACTCACGTTATTTTAATTTCACAATACATTGCGCGTTAATTTTCTTGCGAAACGTGATCTTGGAGGACCGACGGCGTTTAAGATGTCAACCTGTTAACATAAAATACGTCAATCTGTTAACACAAAATATGTCAACCTTTTAACATAAAATATGTCAACCTTTTAACACAAAATATGTCAACCTTTTAACGTAACATATGTCAACCTGTTAACACAAAATATGTCAACCTGTTAACACAAAATATGTCAACCTGACCTAAAATGTAGCAGTAAATTAAGACGCAATATACAACACTCCAGGATGAGCCTCCTGATCACACGATTTTCGGAGTCATGAATGCGATTGATTTGTCAGAGCCGGAATTTTCCCTTGAGGCCATCAGAGTTGGAATGATTGGAAACCGATTCCCAGAGTGGTATCTATCGATGAGTGCAATCAATTTTGCATTGACTCCATCCGAAGGCTTGGCGCTCACAAAGTGATCAGGTTTAGGACCAACACGGCTGATCAATGCCGGAAGTAAACATCAACAGGGCCTGTGTGTCGAAGATAAGGAATGACAACGAACGGAGCGAGAGCTATTGTCCAAATTAAAGTAATGTGTCTCTCCCGTTCGCTATTAGAGTGGAATTAAAAAAAACATCCCTGTGTTTACCAGTAATTTTCTCCAGCTTTGCTCTGTCGTTTGAAGTTTAGTTTCGCGTGGCCTGACGAATAAAGAGCTAATTACTTTTCTCTCCTCGTTAAGAACTACCCACAAGACACAGAGAAAGTGTCTCAAACCTTTAAACATAACACAACAAATGTCACGCGCTTATTTTATCAACAGGAGCTTATAGCCTCGGTCAAAAACCTTAGTGAAACATAAGGGCTCGTAAGGCAATTGTGTGTGAGAAAATCAGTGAGGAGAGAAAATTCGGTACGTGAACTCAACTGAGTTTAGAAAAAAAAATTATTGAATTAAGTCTCGTTCGCACTTTCGATAACGCATTGCTTGGTATGATTACAGGCCGGAGGTCTGACAAGATTGGAGGAGCATCTAGGATTTTGAGAATACGTTTGAAGAAAATTTGTAATTGCTACTGAAAACCGTAGACCTGCTAAAACTGAGTAAGAATCGCTTGATTGAACGAGAGCTTCGATCGCTTGGCATGTAACCTCACCTAACCTCACCTGACGCCGGCTGTGGTAATTTTGATGGGAAAATAGATCGAGAGAATCGCATATCTTAACGTCCTAAAAATTCCCAGGCCAGAAAACGCATGATGAATGAACATAATAAGTCGTGTACCAAGTCAGTGGAAGCATGAGCTGCAGACCGATAGCGGACATGTTAGTCTATCAACTCGCCGTGGACTGAATTATAGATGCGAGGGCTTTGATTTACGTGTATCAGGTTACGTACATGAAATATACATACATGTGAGTAAATTTGAGTTACAAAATATCTTAAATCTATGGGATGAAAACTGGTATATATTCAATTGTTTGTAAACTCGTTGTTCGCGATGTGAGCCGCCAGTGTACATTGAGGGAATTTTCACAATGCTGACTGACCAGCAGTCGCTAACACAATTTTTGTGAACACCTGATCAAAGCTAAATGAAGGCACGATCCAGTTAGTGTTAGCTATTTTGAAAATTTCTCTCTACAATTGACTTTAAATTCGAGTTGCATTTTGAACTTCAGTGTAACCCATGAGGGTCAACTCGGTAAAAACCTATCGTCGCACAAACAGCCTCTGTTTTAATTAAACTTGAATGATGTCGATAAAGGGTCTGAATAGTGTATAGGTTATTGATTACGTTGATTAAGAAATATATTTAGATACGAAATTACTGCAATTATTGCACCTATGTTTCTCGGTAACTGTTAGCAAAATGACTTTGTATGGCTGTGAAGGTGCAGTTCGTACAGGAGCACGATTATGATTCTCTTCTCAAAACTTCAGCCCTGAAATAGAACTTCAAATAGACGAGTTAAGGTTTATTGCTTCTAGTAATTAATAACAGATTTCGAGAATGAAAACACTTGGGACTATCTCTTTCATTTGGGTTTAATCATATTACTTTTGCAAAAGGAAGTGAAAACGGAAAAAAATTCTAGCCTCACAATATTTTCAGAGTGAAGTAACGTGAAGCATGCATGAAACAACATGTATGAAGTGATAGCTTTTCCCAAACGTTAAGCTTATGTGGTTGTTGTTCGTAAATTTCACTTATGAAAAACGGGTACATTTGACCGAAATACATGTCGAAAATTCGCTTTATCATTGAGCTCATTTTCTCCCGTAAAAATTGAGCAAATTGAATTGGCTTTGTGTTGTCTGCAATAAAGAGAGAGAAACACTCCTTATTTTGAGCTGAATTGCATTACTGGAGGATGGATTCGGAACAATCAGGCAACAAAGCCTGAATAGAGGCAACCTGCTCGATGCCTCAGCCTTTGAATCCACGGATATTTTCCTGAAATGTTCGATGTTTTTTCTGTGTTTGACTTTCATATGAAGATTGAGGGAGAGTTTGAAGCTAGGTTTACCCAACGACGGGAATAAGAAGAACAAATACGTTGGAAATTTTCAAGAGTTTCAGGAATGGTTTTAGGAATCGTCAGGAATGATCGCTTCAAATAGATAAGCGCTTGGGGCCTGAAGATTGTACGATAGATGACGTAATAAAAGTTGCACTGAAAACAACAAGAAATTAAATGATAGGGAGAATAAAAGATGTGTAGTTTTCATTAGTTTTTTTGTGAAACGCAGCCAAACAAAATTAGCCTTAATTTAGGCATTCGATTGAATTTACTTCAGAACCCTCTTTTTAATTTCATTCAACTTGTACGACATTGAATCATTTTCATGCATTTAAGTATAAGGATGGATGCAATTGTTGACAGTGAGTGAAAACGAATAATTTTGCTTTCATTTTCATCAGTTGGAAGCTCTTTTCAGCACGTCTCTACTCTCAGTAATTGAGTCGAAGTGACTAATTTCGTTTTACATTCAATCAAAAACATTGAGCAAAGCTTAAACGATTGTTGTCGAAGATGTCATAGACGAAAATTATAAGAAATGCATGAACGTGAAATATTTAAAGTGCCCCATGCATAATTTAGCAATTTAAGCCTGTTTTTTGTGGATTATTTTTCAAATTTCTTATGAACTAATCATTCTAATCAAACTGACTCGTTTTAGACTTCGCATTGAAGAGCAAAGCTCCGCGTCAGTTCTCTAATTAATTTATTTAACATTTATGTCTTCGGAAAGATTAGCGCAAAAACATCAGATGTTTTTTACTCTGAAAAAATGCTTCTTCTTAACATCCGATGAAAAACACATTTTTAAAAGTCTGCTGCCACTGAATGTCAAAAAAATGGTGAAAAGATCAATTAACATCAATTTAAAACAGTGGAGGTTCTGATTTATTTAAAATCGATTAATCTAATAGGAGTATCTCTAAACGGATAAAATATTGAGTGTCTCTCCAGTGCAGATCAATGAAAAATTAAACGCCCGTTTTCTTCGTCGAATTGTCATTGATGAATGATTCATTACGGGAGATAAAAATAAAGACAAGGAGTAAGTCATGAAAATTGATCAAGATCTCATTGTTAACCGCATTTCAATAATAAAAATTATCATATTGGTATCTATGTTTCAATTCTCTTCATGTTTCATCCATCCGTGATTTCGTCTTAAGGGCAGTCTCTACTCTACGCTTTACGCTTCGAGCAGTATCACAGTTACGGTTGAAGGTCGCGCAAAAAGGATATTAGTACTACATGTAGTGTAGAATAAGGTAGAATATGTTAGGCACGGATAACCTTAGATATGTTAGGCTAGGTTTGGTAAGGTTGCGTTGGGATGGGCTAAGTTAGGTTAGGTTGCGAAAGTTAGGTTACGCTAACTTAGGCTAGGATAGGTTGAGTCAGTGCTACTTTGAGAAATGAGTAACACAATCAAAACTCAGATGCGTTTATTATTTTTTATGGTCACGTTATAATTCTAAGCTTTGGAACTTATTGATGTGTCTCAATCTCCTACTTCTGTAAAAGTTTTATTTTTATTCCTGAAGTCTTATCAAAATAATGATAGGAATCGACGTAATCTAATTTTTCTGTTTTTTTAGTAGAAGATGAATCCGTGTAGATGAATACACATCGCGTGAGCTGTGTGCAACACTCACTAACTTGAATAAACATATAACTGAAGAATGAAGAAATTGAACAAAGTGTACTTTTAGCAGGGTAATAAATATAATCTGATAAAAATTGTTTTTTATAAATTATGTCCATACCAATAATTCGCACCCGTGTTTTGTACGATCTTTCAGCGTGTCTGAATTACATTCCATGTTTAACCGTGGCATAAAAGCCGTCACTCTCATCGTAAGAGCGCATACTACACAGACATTATCGACTGCTTGGGCGGGCAGTATTGACTCCACCGTAGCCGTCGCGTTCTGCATAGTGTTGGTTGTGTGATAATTTGAAAAATCTCAACAATTTAAATGATTTTGTAAATCATTTAAACAATATTTTACAACTACATTTAAACATTGTAAGCAATTTCTAAAGAAATCATTTAATTTATTTAGAAATTGCTTACAATGTAAAAAAACAGTTTTAAAATATTGATTTACAAAATCATTTAAATTGTTGAGATTTTTCAAATTATTAAACAAATTGTTTAACAATATTGTTTAAATGGTTTACAAAATAATTCCCATTGTTTAAAGGTGATTTTTTAATTATTGTAAAAAATTATGAGTATTTTTTTAATTCGTTCAAGTTAGGCTCGATATAATTAGTTAATTTCTGGCACTATACTGAGCAAGCTTCTATGGTCATTACCCTAGTGTGTTTATTATCAAGTATCAGCTGTGGACGCTTCATCGTTTTTTGCCCAATGGATCAAATTTAACACAAATTTTATCTCAGATTTTTTTCACGTTTCAAAAAGTGTCTTCCCTGTGACACAACTATTTTTTTCACCGTCATTGAAAATAACCTGGAATAAGACTTCAACAATATAATGGTAATATATTATTTCGATAATATAATGATAGAATAATCTAATTACACTTTAATTACGAAGAATGATACAGCAAGCAACTATGTCTTTCACTAATCATTTAGAGGTTTGACGCATTTGGTCAATGCTACAGGCAATGTAATTCATCTCTAAATATACTTCGAATAAGTTCAGAGCTTTGCCAATTTTAGCTTCAAAATAAACGCTCGTCCAGGTCAAATAAAAGATGCACTGCTGTTTGATTTAATCATCGCCAATAATGAGCGAAATTAAAGCCTTTTATTTGCGACCTCGCAATCGCTGAAGGCTTGAAATTTCAATGAGGCTTCATCACAACACGTCATGAGAAGCCACCTAATTTATACCATTAGGATTTTTTAGGATAATTAGAATGGAATTGAAATAAGTCACAAGCATGGAAGACTGCCTTACTCCTGTATAGACCTGAAGAATTTCCCATAAAGGATTTCCCTAAAGGATTTCCACAAACATGCA